>BGZK01000847.1:0-266515 GCA_005406025.1 Eumeta japonica
CCGCGCAGACTAAACCGGGGGCGGTTAGTAAATGCAAAACAAAATTGACAAGGTTCTATTACAAAAGAAGTATGTTATTTTGAGGGTTATGATGATATTTTGAACGAAAAAGTATTATTAATGAGAGATACGTGAACAAATAATTACAATTATTTGAAGAATGAAAAACACGATAAAAATCCGTGTATTACACATATAAGACGTTAACGGGATTATCGCATCTCATAAATTAAAACGTGCGTCGTTTTGACAGCTCGCTTTTTACTAATTCAAATTTCGCAAGGACTAGCAGTGAATGGAGAATCATAAACAATCCGCCGTATATAGATTTATTTTGCATATTTAGAAGTATAGAAACCGCTGTAATCTATGAATTCAATATAAAATAGGATGATTCACATTATCCAAGAAGTGGAGGCGTCTAGTAAATTGTGAACTAAATTGACATTCTATCCTTTGTCAATTATTTAGATATATAGTCAAGTTTCTACAACAATTTTCAAGCTATGGTCTATAAAGCTCCTACACACGAACCCTACAATATGCAGAAGGTTTATTTAAGTTTTTCAAATTATCTAATAGAAGTATTGTAAAATAAAATACCTAATCGAATATTCCCCTCTTGTGAAACGTTTCATCGTAAACAGAATCACAATATAAAATTGGATAAACACATAATCGTGTTTCTGCGAGTTGACGATTTCGCAATACCGTTTTGCGCGACATCAGGTAGATAGGCACTCAAGTAAGGCATGTAACACACAGTTCAAATGATTTGATTGAATTGAATACAGATTATATTTGTCATTGATTGTTCTTAGAATTTGTTCGTATGTATACATATTTTCGATTTGAGCGTTGAACTAAACCAAATGCATACCAAAAACGGTGTTTTCTCAAAAACCACTTTTAGATTTAAATTGTTGGTATCTTATATAATTCTCATTTATCGCTATGCTATATCTCTTTCTGCTTTTGTAAAACATAATTTTTTTCAATATAGATATGAGAAGTTTTAAACGAACTTCTCGAAATTACGAACTTGACGAACATGCGCAAAGTAAGAAGCGTTTAACTTTAATGTGTTTATTTTAAATTTAAAAATAGATATGGACCTCTAAAAATAAAATGCTTGGATACCGGCCAGACCATAAATTTGACTTTACCAACGCTCAAAACCACTTTCTTCGGCTTCAGGCAGTCCGACGCCACTCGAAAGTTGTTCAAAACAATAAAAAAAAAAACATCAAAACTTGCCAACTACCTGGTCGGAAAGCGGACATTTGAATTTTTTGCGATGCTACAAAAAACGACCACGTTATGCATAGCGAACGCTAAAACAATAAGACGTGTTTAGATCTGTTATAACTTATGAAATAAAGAGAATTTAAATTTGAATATAGATAGGTAGGTTACCTACTCGTCTCCAGCTAAGCACGTAGGTAGTAAGTGCGCGGCGAATCGGTCTCAGACGAACGATACGCAAAAAAAAACAAACATACCTTTACGTTTCTTCCAATACAGCCTCCTCAAGTAATACAACAAGGCGACGAGCAAAAGAGCACCCAGGAAAGCTCCGATGGCGGCGCCCGCTACCGAGCCCGCTCCGAAGCAATCCTGCCCCTGCTGCCCTAGGGCTCCGTGCGCCAAGATCGCAACACACAACAGACTAACGACACCGTAACTCATTTTAACATCACTATGGCACAATTCCGGTTGAACACATTCCCGGCGCGTTCGAAATTCAAAATCCGGTTTGACAGGACTGGTTTTTTTTTCTGTTTTTTTTTTTAGATACAGCAAAAGCTATGGATACGTGCGCCGCGCGCGTCGCCGCGGTCGACTGTGCGACACGGCCGTTCGTTCGTTCAGTCGTCACAACCCGCCGTGGTCATTGTTTGTGAATAGATACGAGCGCCGAGAACGTGCTCAGGGAACGCTATTAGGTGCGTCAACTTGTCTTAACCTTATTTCGACTAAATATAGACTTTATTATTCTACATAATAATATTAACCTATGTATAATAGACAAGAATTCCTTGAATATAGTAATAAATGAAAATATAAAAAAAGTCTTAGTAACAAAAAAAAAAAACATGAGAAATATAGCAAACGAAATATCACAGAATTTCAACGTTTAAAATATATCGTTATGATACGAATATGATAAATTTATATATATATATGTCGACTCAATTACAGAATTGTGTATTATGAATTATTTTATATATTCCTGCATAAACATTTCCTCTATATATATTTATAAAACTATGGTTATACAACATTGTTCTCATAATACGTGGGTTTGCAATTTTATACTGTGTTGTCTTTGTTAGTCAGACTTTAATCACCCTACTACTAAGACTATCATCTTCTTATTTCGGATTGAAGGGCTACGACGCAAAGCTCTCCTCTTTATTCAGCAGTTCGGAAGTAGTTAAGGACCGTAATTATATGTAATCACCATAATCATCAATCGCAATCACCTTGATGATAACGTCCGGGACAAACCTATCAAGTCAAAGAGACGCCAGGAAAATTACTCGTTTAAGCCTAGCCGGGCCAGAAGATGGTGTTCTGCATTTTCCAATAGATGACGTGCCCGTATAATAATATGACCGTAGCTTTGTCCACGTAGAAATAAATGGATTCCTTCACCTTTTATATATCCATCCATCTTGCTGTTGATTCCAATTCTGGTCTCAATTTCGATTCTGGTCCCGGTACTGCTCCTGATTTCGATGCCGCTCACGATCTTTATTTTGATTCCGGCCATACGCTCGATTTCAACTCCAACACTTTCCGATCCCGGTATCGCTTTCAATTTTGATCCTAATTTTTTTTTAATTTCAATTCTGCTTCTGCTCCAATTCTAATTTAGATAAAGCCTACAACAAATATTAATGTGAAAGTAGAATATGAGATATATTATTCGGGAATAATGAAATTTTCTAGAAGTAAACGAATTTTTAAATACAGGTTCATAATACAAATACGCAGATAAACCGGAGGCTAAACGTTAGTATCTTAATTTACTCAGATATATTGTAACTTTCTACTATTAAGAGAATTTTGAAAATCGATTCAGTAATTCAGTTTAATATGACAAATACGTGAATAAAACTGGAGAAAAATGTTAGGTTTTTGTCACAAACTTTTGAAACGTGTACGGTTCACCAAAATTTCTTCATAATACATTATTTTTTATAACATTAAATACTGTACAAAAAATTTTCAATTAAACAAATAGTTTGTATGTTCCATGTTTCTGTTCTACATAAGAACCACTTTTACATTTACACAAATTAATTAACCATGGTATTTAAATTGACGTTCATAAATAATAATTTATTTTGCATAAATAACTCGCTTTAGGTAATAAAATATAATACTCCTTTCACAAGTAATAATGGGCAGTCCCGAGTATTTTATTACGATATTATATATTTTAATGCGTAATAGACATAGAAAAATAGAATAAAGGAATAACATTTTTTTCTTAAATAAAAAAAGTGCAATTTAATTTTATATTTTTCCTATATTCGAAAAATCTCATACAAAATTATTTTTAAGACCACATAGATATACGAATATTAAATGTAGCTTATAGTTAAAGCAAGGTAACGCACCTACCACCTGTAGCCGAGATGCCGGTAATCGAGCGCAGGTACTTCCTCCATCTCGCTCTCGCTTATGAATTGATCTGGCACGTTAGAAAGAGACAGCATCACTCACATACAAGCCGCTGAATGTTTACCATTAAAGAGTCACGTATTATGATATTCTCATTATTTTGGTATCATAAGGTAAAAAGCGGTTACCTGTTATAGAGTATTTTTAGTATTCCTCGTGCTTACCACTTTTTTATACATGTTATTTGTCTGCTATTCACTTTTTTTCATTAAAACTTAAAAAAAAAAAAATATAAATATTTACCTTCAAACATTTTGAGCTCTTTAGCATGTTAATTTTACAATTTTTTCAAGAAACTAACAAATACATACATTTTTTTTTATGTATTATCGCATTGTCATGTAATCACTATTCCTTCTCCTTAAAATAAACGACCCTCTTGTCTTGTAAATTGTAAATTTTTTCAACCCTTTTACTTTGAGGTAGTGATATCAGCGATGAGCTCGCGGTGCATAACAAATGTGATTATTGTAAGCGTCTACAATAACTATTCACTGAAGTTTAAATTAATAGAGTTTAATCAGAATTAATTAAAAATTTCATCAATAAGAAAATTCATTGATATCATTATAATTTTCTATAAGTATATCATGATTTTATAAGTTTGCAGATATACAAATTCGAAACAGCCATTATATAGTAAAAACATCTTTGAAATATGTTCTTTTCTATGTTATATATGTGTTCATCGTCTTGTGCATTACGGTACAATATTTTTAAGTAATTTAAATGGAATAATACAATATAAAAGTTGTAAGGAACCCTCAAGTACGGAACCGCAACACGCTTGCCTGCTTTTTACTGTTATTTGCCATCCACATAACCTTTCGCATATTTTTTGTCACTTATCCCCAGGTTTAAGGTCGTAATATCCAAGTCGTTTTACGACTTCTTTACGCACCCGATTTTGCATAACTTTGCTTTTTCTTAAATAAAAACTAAAAAGAATTCGTTACACCATTGATATACTTTCTTTAATTTAACCACTAGGTTCTATAAATTTATATTCTTCTTTCGAACCGACCTTTTCCCAGTTGTCTACCCACCATAATTAATAAATAAAGACATCTAATGTAATAAAATAAAAAAAACTGATCAAGTGCGAGTCGGACTCGTACATGAAGGGTTCCGCACCTCCGTATATATATTTTTTAAATAGTTGAGTGAAAAAAGCACGTTTCTTATATCAGGACCCCCTTTAATTTTTAACTTTATTTTATTTTTAGTATTTGATGTTACAGCGGCCATAATAATACATAAACGGTGAAAATTTCAAAATGTCTAGCTATTACGGTTCAAGAGATCTTAGTCTTAGTAATAGGGTACCATTGACACACTTTGAGTACGGAACCCTAAACACGTTCTAATGAATTAATCTGAAATAATTTATAACGAATAAAAACTTCTTTTGTCCATTTATTTATTTCTCGTCCATAAACGACCGTATGGATTAGATCCTGCGTTGCCCGATTAAGACACTATATTCCGTGCTCTATTGTATAGAATTATATGCTCTTCCGGTTAAAGTTTGTTCCGGTATTAGCTGCTCTAAAGCTGAATAGACCTGTATGAGTCATTCACTCCGTGATATGTTCGTCAGAAATAAATCAATGAAAAACATTATATATAACTAACCATTTTGTCAGTTTTATTAGTAATATTTTACTATCATTTTACTTATATATCAATAGTATTACTAAGAAATTAAAACACACACCGTTCTCCATTCGCCCAGACAAATACAGAATAATATTATCCTAGTTATTTTTTCTTTGTTGCATTTCAGGGGGCAAACGAGCAAGTGAGCCACCAGGGAGTAGATGATCACAGCTGCCCATGGAGACACGCAACCCGAGAGCAATGACTAGTGCTTATCCGGCCTTTTAGAAGGAAGTAGCATGGAGGAGAATGTGCCAACGGAACTTTAGGAAAGAATAGCATATATATATGGACAAGGGGAGTAGGCCACAGGAATTCTCATTCAGTTGACGAAATGCAACAACGGAAGTTGCCACTTCACTGCGGTATTCTGTGAGAGTGTGGTATCTCACCGTCAAACCGGCCCATTGAATTTTCGTACTGCAGCCATATTGGCCACACCATGGCCCTACTTTATATAAGTACTATTCTAGTATATTATACAATATTTATAAATTGTAATCTTAAAATGTACCACCTAATCGTGCCAATGTACATACCGACCCATACTCTTTTTATCAATAGATTAGTCTTGTACGGATGAATTTTTCAAACGAAAGACCTTTAACAGTAGGTTTTTGGAGAAAAGCCCAAGTGATTTGGTATGAACACTTATAAATCTTCTTTGGAATCGACATAGCTACCTACCTACTTTGGTACTCGATAAAAAGCGCCTGGAAGAACTTTCAACTTATATTTACTTAAATAGCAAGGTATCAACTTCTTTTATCGAATTTCAATGCTATGGAAGATCTAACGTAGAAGATCTACTGGAATAACAAGTATTTACAAATTTTAGGCCAAAGATTTCTCAAGAGCAACAGTCCTTGTTCATGCAAACAGAGATCGATTCGTGTCAACGCGTTGTGAACGTCTACTATTTACCGCGAATTATTGTATACCTCGAAAGAAAGATTTACTGGCAAGAAAATCATTTTTATTTTTCTCCCTAGAACGTGGATAGCCAATAAGATAATTGGAATATTTGTTAATCAGTGCTAGTTCTAAACCCGTATAAACCTTGATCGAAATGAACTTTTTTGATTGCTATATGCAAATAATTTATCGCAAAAGCGTATTCTAAATGCAAAGCCGTCGACGTTTATTTGACTTTTGTAGCATCATAAAGGCGATGCCCAGATTCAAAATTCATTTATTTAAGTCTAACGTCCTTGTTTGGGTCACAGAATCCATATATGTATCGACTTTTTGGCTTAATATGTCCCGTAGATACAGAATGACTGTGATAGACGGACAGACAGAAACGAAAGTAATTTTTTATAGCAGCCATCAGTGGTCACCGCCGTCCATGGACAATTGCAATCGCATAGAAGTCGCCGGTGCGTAGCCGGCCTTTCGGGCGCAGGGGTTGGATATTTGTTGGAGGGAGAAAGTGCCACCGGAACTCGCACTCACTGAAACAAACGGAAGATGCTTCTTCACATCCGTATTTTGTCAGAGTGCGAGATTTCACTGATAGAGCAGGCCCCTGCAGCCAAGTTGATCAATTTTCTACAAGGGTTCCTTCGTCTTCATTCGGACCTACGAAACTCTACAGACCAACGGATTTTAAGTCAGGCAAAACGGATTGATAACCGCTCGCTCCACGTCTCGTAGATCATGTCAAGTCTGTTGACATCGCATTGATGAGGACAATCGTGAGAAGCCCTCGACCCGCACTGGACTAGAAAGGGGGTCAAAGGTACAAAAGCCCATCAGTGTAAACAAAAAGATCGCGAGAGGTTGCACCTTTATAGTGAAGTGATAAAGCCTAACGTAATAAGCGATCAATCACGATGTTCAATTAAAATTATATCTATATATAAGCGAAATACCACTGAGCCAATGTGGGTCCGATTGACTTTAAATTTGGCATAAGTTACTCTTTTTGGGACGCAAAGGATCACAGTGGACAAGTTTTACGCAAATCCTATTCAAAATAAAAAAAAAAACCCTCGTTTTATGTCTACGCCGATAAAGTCGCGAGCAGAAGCTAGTAGTCGATGTAAGCGGTGCACGCCAGGAAAGCTTTCAAAGGATGTGATTTTTTTTTTACTTAATCGGGAAATATCATAACTCATCCAATTTGATTTAATTACCCATAAACTATTATAGGTACACTGAATTTCCTCATCAATCAGTCCAGATATTAGTGAAAACCTAATTAAATACCTGCAGTAGCTTCTGATATACATTTTATAGATAGACAGATGAGGGAGACTTCAATTTATAATATATAAGAATTTTCTGTATCCTTAATATAGGAGCTTCGGTGCGCGGGAGCGACTGCCCCTTGACAAGTGTTCATTATTCGCTGTTAAATGAAGTAGGGTCAAATTAGAAAGCGAGAAACAATAAATGTTTTGAAGAACGTATCATGAACGTTAATTAAAATTGCGTTTATAACGCCTCTTATTTATTCGAAGCGTGAAAAACTATCAACATATTGGAGATGATTGATTATCCGATAAAATCACCATAGACAGGCAGGAGGCGTAGAGTTATAAAAAAAAAAGTGTTCTCCATATCGCCATGTACTAGGAAATAAGTGTTTTTAACTCAATCTAGAAATGTTTTCTTTGACGGCTTTTATAGCTCCGCCCGCGACGTTACGGTCAAGTGGGCCCTACCTGTTATTATTTTATTTCGCGTGTACCAAGATGGCGACCCCGATTGTGTACGTAACGATGCTAAAATGCAAATACACGTAATATTCGACGTAAAACAAGAAACTAGTGGGCAACTAAACATGTTGTAGTTATGTTTTAAATTATAAACATTATTTATTTTATCAGATCGATCAATGAGAACACTCAGCTTAATTTCGTGTGATTTTTAAGGTTCCGTAATGCGAAAATGCACCCTTGTAGGATCGCTTCGTCGTCCGTCTGTATGACAAGATCATTTTTGTCACGGATGCGTGGAGATAACGACTTGAAATTCATATCAGATACTTGGGTGTGGGGTATTCATCTATAAAAAAAAAACATCTTTGCAATTCACAATTTTCGTGTGTGGTGAATTGAACTTGGACCCTTTAATGTAATCTTTGTGTACACGTGATAAACCTAAACTAATAACATAATAAATGCTAGTGTGTCTTTCAGTTTGTCTTTCTTTCATCGTGGAAGAATGTTCGAAGTTTCAAAGAACGTGAAAGAAATCTACCTCTTCACAACTTTAAACTTCAATTTCTGAAAATTATTTCAGTGCCGGCTGGATATTTTTTTCAGAACTGCATCCAATCGACTCCTTCGAAATGCCATAGAGATTCTGTTTATACGATCAGATTAGATGCATTGAACAAAATAGATTCGTTGTTGATGAAAATAGTAACACTGTATTTACGTTAAATACATTGCGTTGACTATGCGTACAAAATTCAACATCTATCCAAACGCAGCCTATAATTCTGTGTGCCATAAAGTTTTACGACGTTGTCGTGACAGATTATTATTTTATTGAAACAGGTTAAAAAATATTTTTATTTTGTCGCAATCATCACAAATACGTGTATATCGTAGTTTACTATGACGCGTTTACATTTTCCTAAGAAAAGATTTCAACGCGCGCCTCGGGGGACTCGGATATCTGTTACATATAATTGAATTCCTGTCTGTCTGTTTGTCCGGGACGATCTCTGATAAGACGGAAGCGATCTCAATCAAATTTTCTGTCAGATTTCTTAATCCTTGGAATATGAGATAAACACTTTCTCAAAAAAAAAAAGGAAATTTTATATAATCATTACAAAAATATCAGCGTTCGGGATCTACATCAAATAGAAACTAGGATCGAGACTTAAATCGATAATTGAATCAGTCTGCTTCCGTCCATTGAATTTGTACTCTTTGAAATATTAAAAAAAAAATAACTGTTCATGTGTGTAAATTAAATCGAGTATACGGAAGTTCTATTATTATTGCATATATTAATAAAGTTACAATAAATTATACTATTAATTATATTATACGTAATTATGGTAAAATTAAATAAATATTGCATAACATTATAAATATTGAACTATAATAAAAATTGTCATTTCTCTTAGGATTGATATTTTGCGCGATGTCAATAAATCATCTTTATTTATTATATGTGATTTTTTAAAGTAATACACTGTGAAATAGATACTACCTCATAGCGGTGAAGCTATCTTTGCTGTTCGTAATTCATGGAGCAGGACCATAAATAAGCGGGGCACTTTAACTTTTTTTTTTACGTTCGTAATTTATAAAACATAATATTAATTGTCTGTTATTCTTTATTGACCAATATCGATAGACATATTTTTAATTGAAATGTTTCAAACGATTTGCTTGATAGCGAACTGCCACGTACAGTCATAAAAATAATGACTCACAACTAATCGACTTTAGTGTAAATTAATGCGGAATAGCTTATAAGAAACTGGTGCTGTTTAACTTAAATTGGTGCGTTGAGAAGGATGAAATATTCGTATTTAGAAATATCAGTATCAGTTCACAGCTCAGTGTTTATGGTATTAAATAGACTTCATTTAGAAACATATAAATATTATCGTGATCCACGTTTTTCGACAAACTAGAAAAACTTCCGTTGCAAATAGAATCAGCGCCGAATTTAAACTTAGTGCCCTTGGGCAATGTAGAAAATGCCGCCCCAATACTGAAATTTTATTTAAAGTTATAATTTCGAGATTTGTTTTTTAAAAATAAAATAATCAAAATATTTCAGAAAATTTATTATGTATTATAACTTAATAACATTAAATTTTTTTTTTTGATCTAAGAATTTTATTAAAATATAATTAAAAGGTGTAATCGATATATTATTAATTTTTTTAAAAATTCATTGATTGGTTGAGTCTATTCTTTGAAAAATGCATGAATTATTCAAAAATCTTTTTAATTTTTCGTAAAGACTACAAATATTTTTTTTTCGGAAAATAAAAAATCAAATGTTATTGTTTTGAATCATCTAGAAAATACAATAATTAAATTATTTTGATCATTAATTTCAACTAAAAGTGCCAAAATAATAATATACAAAATTTCGATTTAACAAATAATGCATGAATTGAATATCTGGAACTATTAATTAAACAAAAAATTATAATTATTTAATTATATTGAGTAATTTTGATACCACTAAAAATTTTTCTTTGACTTTCCAAATTTTGCCGTCCTAGAAAATCTGCCGCTCTGGGCACTAGCCCCAACTGCCCCTAGTGTAAATCCAACGCTGAATAGAATTATCTATCAATTGCCAAAATTATATTAATGGATGTGCGTGTGGACTACGAATGAGTCATCAAATGTCTACTGTATATCTTTTTACAGTCGCCGTATGAGATGCAATCTACGGTCGATAAATTGAACAATTCTGTAGTAAATTGTAGGTCCAAATTGTGCTTAGTTCCAAATCAAAATCATAGTTTTTGACAGGAACAGAAGCGTAACTGAACGCGATACTGTGCTAAAAGGTGAGAAAAAGGAGATGACCGTTAGAGGGTAGTGATCATTAGAGGTATTGTCTATTATTATACTAATATATCACAAACATCATCATGATCTGAACTAATCGACTATCTAGAACTAAATATTGACTATTTGGTTAGCATCGGAAATAGGAATTAATCGTATACTCATATTAACGAAGCTGTGACTATTTGTTAGTTTCATTCTTTTCTCAGGTTTTCGTCCACCATTTCTAGAATACAACCTCCTATAGTCATTCTAGTCTAGATCGAGGGGCTAAATACTCCACATTGGTGAGGTACGGCCGCGTGAATGCCAACGGCAATTGTGATCAATGCGGTGTCAAAGTCCGGGATGACTCAATGATCTTTCCGTGGTAAGAAATCAGTAGTTCGATTTTATTTACACGAGAAATTCATTGGTCAATCCGCTCATGACAGTTTTCGAACGCGGTACCTCTCAATTCGAAGGTATTGTCCTAACCGCTCATCCATTATCGTTATCACCTAAAGCTCGACTGCAACGCACCTACACCTGTACTAAGAAGAATCATCACTTTGGTACAAAATATTGTACCAACTTTGATAACATTGCACTATATTCTTCTCCTTTGTGACAGTCAACTTTAAAATTGTGTCCGTATGAATTGTAGTGTTTTATAAATGTACAACCATCCTAAAATGAATGTGTGACAAACCCGTTAAGGATGACCATAAACGTTACATTTTATTGGGCACTTATGCTAATAACACACATACTAACACACACCCGTCGAGACACTTATGTGACGTAAGGCGTGGTCCACGGCTAAATTGCTAATGGGATATGTATTTAAATAGTCATTATCGATATTCGTAAAGTTAACCAAGAAAAACCTTTTTAAAAGCTTCCTTTACAATTATTTTTTTCTACAATATTATACTTATGGAAAAGCATAGAAATGATTTATCATTAAATATAATATCACGAAAAGAAAACGCTGATATTTGTATATAAGAAACAAATTAATGGGAAATTTTATCAACAATACGATAAGATTCATTTTACTGTTCTTGCAAATTAAGAAGCATGGTGAAATTTTAAAATAGTCTCTATTCGAATGTGCTCTTTTGAAGAGTAAAATTATATATACTCAATATATTTTTTAAATATGTTAAACTAGCCTTTCGCCTGCATCTTCGCATGCGTGAACATAGAACGTCTTTATTGACCTTCTGTGTAGAAAGATCTCGCTGTCAACTCCGATCTCGTTCTCGTTTCAATTCTTGTCCTAATGCTGTTCTTGATTTAAACCTATATTCTATTCCAAGCCAAGCTTTATTCATCCGTGAAATTCGTATTAAAATCCGTTCAGTAATAGCAAAGATGTATGCGAACAGACAAACAAAGGATTTTTTTGTATATATATTAGCCTACCGACAAAGTCAAAGTCGATGTATCTTTCACATGTATACAAAATTTCATTCTTATCGGATGTATAGGTCAATAGTTATAACGGAACAATCAAAAAAGCTTCTGTAGATTTACATATTAGTATAGATAGAATAGATAATGAATTTATTAAAATAAGTCAATTCTTTATGTGAATAATAAAAATAATAGCATAGAGTGAATAAAATAAAACTTCTTCACTATACACTAAGTAGTGTAAAGGTGAGACTTTCACCTTTACACCTACTTAGTGTGTTGTGAGCAAGTTTTATTTTATTCTGAATCAATGTAATGTGATTAAAAGGCCCCATATCACATTATTGGTTTCACATTATACAGCCTCCACATTCTATAGCCTCAATAGTTTTGAAATGCTTTAACGGAGAAATAATAAACCAAAACCCATGTTTTTAAAATATAGTTGTATTACATTAGTACATTGATTTACACTCTCAAGGTAAGAGTAAATCAGTGTATTAATTTAATACAACTATATTTTAAAACATGGGTTTTTTTCCATTATTTCTCCATTAAAGGATTTCAAAACTATTGAGGCTATGCAATATACAACTCTCATCGTGAAAGTGGTAAATCAATGTACTAATGTAATACAACTATATTTTAAAAACATTGGTTTTTGTTTATTATTTCTCTGTTAAAGCATTTCAAAACTATTGAGGCTATACAATGTGGTATGGTTGTATAATGTGAAACCAATAATATGATATGGGGGTTTTTAATCACATTACATTGATTCAGAATTTATAATTTATTGACAAAGAAATAATACATGATAATGTTTAAAAGTGATTTAAAACTTCTATTTTTATTAGACGAGGCCATAACCCATGACAATGTTCAGATCAACCTAAGATTCTTTATTTTTTGGACGAGGAAGTGACCCATCTGAAATCCCCAATTTTATAACCGGGAGTAAGTCATGATGATTCTTCAAAGAACTTCAGAAGCCTAAGCTCATAAAAATCTACAAAATCCATTTTTTTCGCAATCCTAACCACTATTTCTTTGCTTAAAAAAAATGAAAAGTTGATGCTATAGATAAAAGAACAATGTTTTAATGTCGGGACATAAACTTTAAGCCTTCGAGGGTTTCTTATCACCAAACAATATCGTTAACAAACAATTCTAAAAAAAAAGGTTTTTACAAAATAGTTGTAAAATTTTCGAAAAATTAATATTTCGTATTAAATCATTTTTTTTGCTTAATAAGCTATATCGAATGCCGCACAGCAGATGAAAATTGATCAACGCATTTGAATGATATAGTAGATAAAATATTTTATAAACAGTTCTTTTTTTAAAATAAATTTATTTTTTTGACACTTGCTTTTTAACACGTGTAGAACTTTAGAGCTCTCAACGTGTTAGACACTATTTATGAGCTCGGAGAGCTAGGAAATATATTAAAATTGATCTTGTTAGTTCGAAGAGCTCAATCATTCACTGCCTGACATATTTTTGTACGCTCTGAGCTCGAAAGTGGTAAAATTTTCAAAGGTGGTTCGCATGGTTGAATTCGAAAAGCTCAAAACCTTATAGACAATTATACTTTTGGATACTATATAATTATAATCTTGTGGAACTCAAAAGCACATTAATAAATGTAATAGTAGAAAGTTTTAGGATGGTTTGCAAGGTCAATCGTTTTTCAAATTTCTTACTCAGTACTCGATCCTTAACGCGAATCCTACTTGAGTTTGGCCGATTTTATTATTTGTTATTTTAATTTCAAGTTAATCGTGCAATCACACCAAGATTCACGCCTGTATGTATTCCCATTTTTACAATAGAGCAAAAAATCTAAAATGATTTAACTGCCTGGCTTTGAACGATGCAATAATTTTAAAGTAAGACAAATAGACATACGGATACAGAGACGACGTAGGTATAGTAATAACATTTCTTTGACACCTTTTTGTCATAGAAGCTTAAGAACGTGGCATGAGTACAATACTTACCTAATTGATGATTGAAAAGTCTATCTAAATTATTATAAAATTTATTAGATTGCAAATCATACGAACTTTGGTGTGAATTTTCTCAAAATTAACTACTTTCTACATTTCTTACTATTACATATGTATTACATGCACCTAGCGGTTTTCGTTTTAAGTCTTATAAACATTTTCGTAACAAATTAAAAGTTCATAATCACAAATTTTCAAGTCAATCTGTATGGGCCTAGAAGAATTAATTTTTTTTTCGTCGTTTTGATACTCTTTTACACCCCTAATTCTTAAATACGAAATAGGTCAGGAAAAAGAAGACCACAAATATTTTAATTAAAGGAAATGATTATTTAAGAAAAAACATTCCATTTCCTTCTATTCATTTATAGCATTATTCAAAATAGTTTTTTTAAATGCTATTATTGTATTATAGTATTAATCATAATATGTAATAATGGTAGTAATACATATTGATTGTAATATGGCTTGATGACATATTTATTTTATTATTTCTAAATGAGTATTGCGCTAAATTACATAAGGCTCATATGATTAATCTAACTATATATAATACAAAACTAGTTAACAAACATTTGGTAATTCTTTCGTTAGCATTTAACAATTTCATATTATCATATATATATTTAAAAAATATATATATATCATTGAGAAACTTACCAATTTATACATTTTCAAATCTGTAAGTGGCAACATTATTCTCATATTTTTGTAGCTTGCTGACGCGCTGTTGGATGTTCAGGAAAATTCCTTATAAATTTCTTATCAACCGGTATCCGTTACTCGCCGGCTTAGATATATTTTAAATGTGCTATTTTAGTTGTTCTTACTAAAAACAAAAAAAAAAATGGAAAACGATATATTGGACTCGCTAAACGACATAGGGTGAGTTCTAACCTTATCTGAAAATTAGCTTAATAATTTTACAAGCGTTTTCATGTAGGATAGATTTTTTTTTCTTATCGAAATTTTATAAACGCTTTATCAATTCTACATATTAAATGTACACCATTTTTCTTAAGCTGAATAATTTTTACGAGCACTTAACCTAACTAATGTCTATACGCAAAACTGGAAATAATTAACTGTTGCTCAATGTTGAAATAGTCATCATAATACTGAACCAAATGTTCCCGATGTAAAGTATCATTGAAAACCTTTAAAAAGACAGCATTTTAATTTATTTCTGGGCGCGTTATAACCTAACGAAATAGTTGAGAATGGACCACAGGCAACTATGGTGGAATAAAAGTGCGAATGATTTGACATACAGCAAACAATTTCATTTTTCATCACTTTACCAACTTTTTTTTCCCTTATTAAGGATCCTACAAAGATACAAAAGTTGTGGTTGATAAACATAGGTATTATATGCGAAATATTTATGTACAGGTTCACTCTTCTCAGTTATTTTTAATTTTGGAATTTAATTAGTTTTTTTTTTAATTTGATGTAAAAAAATGTTAAAAACTTGAAAAAGGTAATGTAATTTCTTGAAAAAAACATTTAATTATGATGTATTAGCAGCCCATCATTATTTTTTGCTTCCAAACACCTTCCATAAAACAATTTTTGTGTTATTTCATTTATATATATATTATTATTGTTTTTATTTAATGTTGTTGACTTAATTAGTTTCTTATTAGATTTGACAGATCGGCAGATTAAACAATGGGAAAAAATATTTTTTAACGGTGTATGTATTCTTAAATAGGACAACAGAAGTTTAATGTTCAAATATATATCAGTTTCACAATTATATATAATGTGTTCACTTGAATTTTGGGATTCATATTATAAAGTATTGATATACTGTACACAGAGGTGGATAGAGAAGCGAGTCATGGGAGTAATGCCTTCCCTCTGGGGTGAATTTTGTCTTATCGTTATTACCGAAATAGGGTCTGTCCTTTTACCATTACCATATTATTCAGATGAAGCCTGGATCGGCCCTTGACTATACAGTTTTTATTTATTGTTGGATTATTAAAACTTGGAAATTCTTGCTTGATAGGATTTAATAAGATTATACTACTGTATAATTTCTTACTAAGATTATACACTACAGTGAATATAGGATTGAGGAACTTCTCGATGCTCATATGTGTTTTTAATTTCAAAGAAAACGGAATGCAAAGCAAGTAGAGCAAAACATGAGGCTTCTTATTAGTGGAATTTCTTTGTTAACAAACTAATATGAGATGAGGTTACAATTATCCCATTACTACTCCTATTGATCTTCTGCCTACTACTGATATAGTATGTTTTTCCTCAGGTATGAAGGCCCTATGTCAGATGAAGCAGTATTCTCTAAGGCGCTCGAGGGCGGCGCCAAATCTTTAGAGTACACAAAATTAGTGCACATCCTGGCAGAGGAGTTAAAGAACCTATGTAATTTAGAAGAGACTGTCAACATGATGAACAATCCTGACGAATCGAGTGCATTCCTGCTAGAGTTGAGCTCTTTCTTGAAGGAACTCGGTTGCCCTTACAAGAACCTTATCACCGGTATATGCAACATCTTTGTAATAATGTTTGAAAGATAGTTGTGTCAGTTTTATAATAAAATGTCTGTTTATTTTTTCATGACTTTGATATGAGACATTCGAGGTTTATATTCGAATTTTTTCTGCCTTTTGTCAACAACTATTTCTTTCCCTGTACAGTAAAACCTCCTTATTCGCGCTTTCTTTATTCGCGTTTTCACTATTCGCGGATTAAAAAAATGCGACCCAATTCCTATATTCGCGACTAAAAATTTTTTTATTCGCGGATCTAATAAGTACATACATAATAATAAAATTATTCCAATAGGTATCCAACCCAATATCCTTGTCATATGGACTTATAAAAAAGTAAAATAGATCTTATTACAACTTTGCCTAAAGTATGTTGTTAAATGATATCGCCGAGGCCTTTGACACAAGCCGCCTTCGCCGCGATCAGTTTTGAGAATGTAAACAAACAGCATGAAAGCAACCTTATAACTCAAAAATAAAGTATATTTTTAAATGTTGTGTTCCGTTTATAGTAAAAGCCGCTTTGCGTGTTTTATTGTTTCGTCTTTCACATTCGTTACAAAAATAGTGATCGAGTAACACGTCTCTACTGCACTCTTCCAAGTTTATAATGTCAACTAAAAAAAATGAGAAACGAGTTTCGATACGAAAAAAATCTGTGTTACTGCTTAAAGTGAAAATAGAAATGCTTGATCGTTTACGTTAATTAATTAAAATGTTCAAAAACTTCAATTAAATTAATTTTTTATATATTTGTTTTTTTTTTTATTTTGTCACCTAGGAACGTATCCCTTATAATCCCATATAAATTACCATTCCGTATTCACGGTTTCTGTATTCGCGGCATATTTATGGAACATATACCCCGCGAATAAAGAGCTTTTACTGTACTCTCGTTACACGATAGAAATAGTTGACAAGAGGCGAAAGAAATTTGTATACCATTGTCAGATAATTTAATGAATTTTAATTCTGTCAGCTTCAAAAAGTGCTTTAACATAATAGAAACAAAAAAAAAACCAAAAGTTTGGAAAATTACCGTTAAACACCAGTGAAACTTGTGAAAAACAAATCCATTAAATTAGTCTATGTTTTTATTAGCTTTAGAATTACACCTATTAAAAATGGTTTTCGAATTGAATATCATTAATTAAAATTAATAAAATATGTAATGTTAAAGATGGAGTTATGCGTAATGTATTTGAGAAAATTTCTAGTAGTAACTAAAATATCTTTATTTTAAAAAGATTGAGATGTAATAGTTCCAATAATATTATTGGAACTATATATAGAGTATATACTCTAGAAGGCACTTTACATTTTTTTTTTGTTTGTTATCAAAGTTTAAATGAAATTATGAGGCTTGCACTTTTACATTTCCCAAATTTTTCAAAATCTACTATCAGTGTAAATTGCTTCTTTATTTTATGACATGTATTAATGTGATATAAAGTAAATAATATATAATTAAGCCAAATACTATAAATAATTAAGATAACCCTATTTGGATGATATTTATTGCGGACCCCTTATTGTTATCATTGATTGTTATATTGATATCATCATATTGACTGCCTGTTTGGCGCAGTGGTAGTGACCCTACTTGTTGCGCTGGGGTCGTGGGTTCGATTCCTGCACAAGACAAACATTTATTTATTCGATTAAAAATTAATGTTTGTCTGGAGTCTGGGTGTTTCTATGTATTATACATATATATTTACAAAAAAAAAAGTATGTATGTAGTATATCACCTGTCTCGTACCCATAGTACAAGCCTCGTTTCTTAGTTTGGGACCAGACGGTGCTGTGTATATATGTCCGAGGATATTATTATATTATTATTATTATACCATGTATATGACCTCATGTTCTTGTTTTTATCTCATATTTCATAAATACTGTGTTCTATATAATTTCTATATAATGGAATGATAACTTCCTTTTATAAAATCAGTTTAAGTAATAGTGAAGTAATGAATATATTTTATGATAATTTTTTTGATAATAATGTATCACCTTTTCATTATACAGGTCACATGTCTGCACGTCTTCAATCCAAAGATGACAAAATTCTCCTCTTGGATTATCTGCTGTCTGAGCTAATGGCAGCCAGAATGGTGAACGTAGATAAACCAAAAGACAGCAAGACATCTATGGAGATTGTCATGGTAATTTAATATTTTTTATTATGTTATCTATATATTTTTTTGTATTCTTTCTATTGCATTTTTTATACTATACTTTTTCAAAATTGATATTGCTTAATTGCAAATATATAATACTCTTAATATGATGCTGAATATACTTTTAAAGCTCTATCAATGCTTTTTTTGATGAATGTATATGAATTTACTTTATTTTGTTAATTTAGTTCTTTAATTGTTTTTGGACATCCAGATGGAAGTACCTAATGAAGTTCTTATTAGTTCTTATTACTTTCAGCAAGAATCTCCAACTGCAAAGGATCTGAAAGACATTCTTATATGTTTGAAATTCAACAAGCCTCCTCCGAACATAACTCCCGAAATACTATTCAGTAAATTGGAAGCCAAGCTGCAGGAGACTATCACAAAAGAAGGTATTTGATGCGACTTTCAACTTCTATGCTTTATTTATGCAAGTAGAAAAATAAAATGATGAATTATACGCTGTCCTTTTGAATAATAGATGTAAGTTTAAAAATTTGCATAAATAAAAACTATTATGTCACTTTAAAGAATTTGTGCACTTGAATAAAAAATGCATATTTTGTATTTTTCAAAAATACTTTCAATGCTGTGCACATTGGTTCAGAAGGAATAAAATGAATTTAAGAAAAGTTTTACAATTTTATTCAGTTCAAAAAATTCTTTGGATGAATTAAATGCATGCTAATATTGAACAGAAAAATGAAACTTTTATGTTTTGTGATATTTGTCAGCTTATAGTGTATTCAATTGAAAATATATATATCACATGGATCCAGATAGCACTAGCATTACCATTATTTGATTTAGCTTTTTAACAATATCTCGATTCTTAACTGCTCTGTACTCTGTCAAAAGAAAGCTTTTGTCATAAAAATAGAAAATCATTACTCTAAACAGTATGCTCGATTGACATTTTTTTCTTGATAAACTTATAACATCATATTCAATTCGATTATTCAATGAAATAATTGCATCATAATCTTCAGGTTATAACTTATTGAATAATAAAATAAATATTCGCATTTTAGGTGAACAATTCGTTGGTAAACCGCTATACAATAAAGCGTTGACTGAAAAGAACTGGAAGGAATTAGAAGCGTCGTTTGTGGAAATGCTAGAAGAGTACAGGTTGAGAAGAGAAACACTTATAACCAGACTCGAATGTACTATACAGAGTTTTGAGGTGTGTCTAAAATTCTTACCAAATACAATCTAATAAGTACTGTATTGACATTAAGTCTTGAAAATATGTTTAAATTTGTAAATGTGTCTTAGGCTTTTAGGGTTCTGAACCAAAATGACGAAAACAGAACTCTTATAGTTTCATCATGTCCGTCTGTCCGTCTTTATGTCACAGGTATTTTACTCAAAAACTTCAAGATGTATATTGATTAAATTTGGACTATATGTGTCTTGTATAAGTCACCACTTAGTTTCGTAGCTAAAAAACAACAAATGTTTCTGGGGCACTGTATACATATAACAGGAGCTGAAAAAAATTTTTTCCACAAACATCGTGTGGTATATATTTTTTCAGTTCTTTTAAAAACACTAAAGTCTGTAAGCAATTCTTTTCAAATAATTGAATATTTTCTGAAAAAATTGCTTTGATAGTAACAGAAGTTGTGCCAGGGCCGGACCGTGAGTTAAGGGGGCCCTGGGCTAATACTTCTTAGGGGCCCACCTAGTTTTTCGCATATCGTCTATTTTTGACTGACTTGACTTAGCCGGGGGCCCTTTGAATCCACGGGGCCCTGGGCTGAAGCCCAAAAAGTCATATGGTAGATCCGGCCCTGAGTTGTGCCCCTTCCCCTTTATTTTCTAAACCGTATGTCCAAACATATGAAAAAAATTATAATAGTAACTCTTAATAAATACTTTAAACGAAAATTATTTTGAACACGAATGAAAATATCATTTTTGAGTTATTGCAAAAAAACTATGCTTCTCAACGAAAGGACATTAGTCTCATGAAGATACGCTCTTTTACTAGCGCACTTTAGTTTACACTAGTTTAATAGTATAATAGTCTACATAGATACATACTTATTAGTTATAGGTGACTAGAGTGCTTATAACTATTTTGTTTTTACATTCCATGAATAAGTCATCCTTAAATTTTTTAAAATAATAATTCCAAAATATTTCGCATTTTATGTGAATAATAAAATATCTAGTATTTTCTAAACAAAATTTACAAATAATATAAGCATCTACACCCACACATTCTGAAATAAGTCAAATCTTATTATTATTTATTTGGCTTATTGCTAACTACTTATTTTACTATTTTGTTTATGAGGATAGTTCAACAACAATATGTATTAATACATATTGTTATTGAGCTTGAAAAATATTTATCATGACAAACCTGTGGTAAAAAACTAATATAAAAATTGTCATTGCTTAATTAAAAATCATGTAGAATAGTTAATATTATTTCAACTTACATGTTAATTATGGAATGTATTTTGTCAGTGGTCGGACCGTTTGAAGACCAAAAAGGACCAGATCCAGGGCATGTACCGTCCCAAGAGGGACCAGCTTAAGGTGAAGCCAGATGTTCGAATTTCCGACTTCCTAGCGGCGAGGACCTCGTTGCTGCAGCTGGAGAAGACCTCGAGCGCCTCCGTCAGAAAGAATACACAGAGTGAAGTCAACAAAGTTATCATTGGCCGGGTATGCATCTTATTTACTTTATATTGTTAAACTTAACTTTTTTTTGTAATGTTTTGACAACGGCTTGCATTAAATATTTAGTTAGTTGTGTATTATTAACTGTTTCGACATTTTGTATGTACGTCTTTGATGTCTCATAGTCAAAGTGTAAAATGTGAAAGTCATAGTGGGCCGTTATACAAAATATAGATTGAGGGAGATGATCTCAGCATGACGATGTGACAGTGAAGGAAGAACTTGTGATGATATACAATTTTCAAAATATGCTAGGAATAGAATTTTGATTGATTCGTAGTGATTTAGAATTGTTTTCCAAAAGAGAATTTTTTGGTTATAAAGTGTCATTATTTTTCTATTTTATCTTTCTTGTGTCTAAATCTTTTTCGATTGATTCAAATCAGATATTAAATATTTTATATGTTACATTGAAACTATAATAACAGTATTTATGATTTTTCAACATATTGATAGTGGATTGCACCAAAGGTAAAAATATAATCCAGGTTTGACAGATTATTCATACATTATCTATTAAATCTTACAGTTATGTATACGAGTTGCACGTTTACTTTCATGGGCATACCCAGCTTCTGGTCTAGGGGGTGCAAGTCAGATTCATTTAGGTCAGATCGTGTAAATGGGGCGTAATATATTCTATAACATACAGTTTCCAGGGGGGGACAGCTGCCCGACCTTGCCCCCTCCCCCTGGGTACGCCCATTTTTACTATTAGTATAATATGCCATAATGCCATAAAAATTACTGTGATTTACATATTGCAATGTGAAAAGTTTCTTGATTGTGCAGATTTATTTTATTCAATTATGAATTTATTGATAAAACCAATGATAAATTTGGATGATTTGGATGGTAAGAATTATTAGAGTTATAATTATTTTAGGAAATTAGACCCAAAAATTATTATATTGGACAATCATTATTACATGCCAACAATAAATATTTAAATGTTGCCGCTTTTAAGTCCACATTTGTTGAAGCATGAAAAAGAGAAGAATGCTGACAAGGTTAATCATATGGATCACATTGGTTACTTCATATATTATTATTTTCATATCAGAAATATGAAAAATATTTTCTTTTGTTTATTATATCAGGGATATAAAATCATGTTATGTTAATTTTTTATTGGTTCACAGTATTTAAACCAAAAGGGGTGCAACATTTATTTTTTTCTGATGTTTTTTTAAATAGACTAGGCTTTTTTCGGACTGTTTATTCCAATATACATTGCAATAAATGTATAAATATACTTCAAAATGCATAATGCGTTTAAGTTATTGCCATACCAGTAAAAAGATGAATTTTAATATCTTAAAAGCAATATTATAGTGCTTTTAATATTTTATAGGTTCCAGACCGCGGCGGCAGACCCCACGAGCAGCAACCCCCACCACCAGAAATGCCATCATGGCAGCAGAGGTCGAACCAGGTACATTCTAGAAAGAGAGCTTGTAGTTCCGAAATCATAAGCTATATAGACTTAACGCAGGTAGAAGTGTCAGCCGCTAAGGTACCAATTGAAACAATAATAATTAATGACGATGATGATGTAGCAATGGTCCCCCCCAAAAAAAAGAAATACCAAAGAAATGGACCTTGGATTCAAAAAGCGAAAAGAATAAAGAAGAAAAAGAAGAAAACTAGGGTTAACAATAGATTAAAATATTTGTCTGAGGAACTGTCTCGTCATTGTAGTGCCCTTACAAAAATTTCCACTAAAGAAGATTTTAATCCTAAAAGGATGGTGGTGGGGGGGCAATTAGCCCAATTGATCAAAGGTCTACCTGAGGGAGTTGCTATGGAGGTTCCTGATATTCACCTGAAAAAATTTGAACGGGATCAGTCTGAGCCACAGTCTTGTGAAAAGCAAAAAATCTCAAACGAGACATCTTTAGTAATCAAAACTGAGATTGTAGAAGAAGAAGATTGCAAAAAAACAGTATTAAATCCACTCAATATTGTGAAACAGGAGTTATTAGAAGTGCAAACGTCGAATATTGATATAGTAAAAGTAGAGAAAACTACGGATGCGCAAGAAGAGAACATGCCAAGTTCCCAAGTATCAGGTGAAATACAAGAACAGACTCAAAAATCGCCGAATCCAGAACTCGGAACGCCCGCGCCGGTAGGCCTAACCTCAGCAATCCCCACTCATAGGGCAACATATCACCAGGGATTGACTTCTTTATCAATATCAATAGAAATAGACATACCTGAAACATCAAAAGAGACAAGTACTCAAAATAAAGAAACAAAGCGAAATGTTCCTATGAATACATCCGCTTCCGGACCTAAGATTCCAAAAATTGAACATACAGAAAAAATCTTTCATAGAGGAACAGAAGTAGGCAAACCCCTAAATAATTCTATAAAGGGTAAAGAAAAGTTTGTTTCCAACCGTATGCTTGCTTACGGACAACACTTACGCTATATGCATCAGGTAAAATAATCTTCAAGTTAGATAGGTTTTTATTTCTATTTTTATTATTCTTAAGGGCATTATCCACATTTTATTTAATCAATCACATGTTCAAACTCGTGAATTCGGAACATATCTTTGTATCGGATCCGCACCCAAACACAATTTTCATTTCGGACTCGTATTTTGATTAAAATATGTGTTGAGTGTTTCCCGCCAGTCATTCTTTGTTTACATTAAAAGCTCAATTCTCTTAATTTGTCAAGTCGTAGCTAGACTTGAACTTCACATCTGTGAGAATGGTCACACACGGGAAATAAAAGAAAAATATGTATTGCTAGTGCTAATTTTTCAGGGCTTATTATCTAAAGGGAGTAGAAATGCAAAAAAGGGATCATATGTGCGAGATATTGGTGTGTAATTATGTTGTTTATCTGAGTAACTATTATCATTAATATCCCCAAATTTTGTGGACCATTGTTGAAACTCATAACTGTTTATTTAAAAATTCATTGAAAACACTAAAATGATTCTATGAATTTGGGAGAAAAGTATTTAAATTACATTAATTTTGAATTACAATCCTAAAAATATAAGAAGAACCGCCCTTTTTATATACACAATGATAAGTTTGCAAATCCAAAAAATATAAAGTACCTTGTGCAAATTGACCACAAAATAGTCCCAAATATTCATAGCTTTTAGAGAAAGTGAATAAGTAAGTTTTAAAATCTTTTTACATATTTGCATGATAATTTATGAATTTACTGCTTTAATATTGAATGCAAATAACCCATTCATAAATTGATTTGCTAATAATATATATGTAATCCTTATGTTAAGGCTTTACTAACACTATCATACTAATACTAGGTCGCTGAATGTCACATGTTAGTTGCAAAATACAAAAAGCAGCAGCTATGTATTATATATATGGCTACCATCAATTATTACTTGAATAAATATACAACCAATCGGAAAAGTAATGTTACTAGATGTACCTATCCAGAATAGAAATTTTAGTCGCTCAGAAATTTCATTACATCTCTTATTTTTCGAATTTCTAAATCAGATCCTTAGTCTCCAGGTAATCCAGAAACATAATTGTTATATCACAAGCCATTAGATACCTTACATGCTTATCGTAAAATTAATTTTGTTTTAACAAAAAAAAATGTTATATGTAGATGGCTGTTCACTCCAAATTATAGAATAGCAAATTAAGGTTTTTTTATGTTAAACCAAATCAAGTTAGCAGATAGTTGATTTTACCATATTACTAATAATATGGTAAATATACTATAAATAAATAAAAAGACATAATTTATGTCTGTTATAAATGATACTTCATTGGATCACTTCGGGTAGATCTGCATGTACGAAGTTAACCGATTATCTATTTTTCTGATATGTTTGTAATTTTTTTTATATATTAGGACCTTGAATAAATTCTCACTGTTTTTTTCAAAGATGGCAGTAGTGTATCTAACCTTAAATTTCAGTGTATGGTAGTTACACTTTAGTGTAAACAAAGTAATTTTTTCTTAGTTCTGAAAATGTCTACTTATACGCAAAATGTATTTGCGGGGAATTGAGGGGAAAAGAAATCTGCAGCTGAAGCACATAGAATTCTTGCTGAGACTTATGGTGACAATGTTTTATCAGATACGACATGCAGACTGGTTTCGACGCTTCAAAAATAATGATTTTGAACTTGAGGATAAAGAGCGTTTTGATGCATAGAAAAAATTTGAAGTCGATCAGTTGGAGGAATTACTCAATTAAGACAAATATCAAACGCTAACAGAACTTGGAAGAACATTACAAGTAGATGAGTCAACTGTTTCAATATGTTTAAAAGTTTTAGGAATGATCCAGAAGCAAGGACATTGGGTACCGTATGAATTGAATCCTAGAGACGTCGAACGGCGTTTTCTCGCGTGTGAATTACTTCTTTAATGGCAGAAGAGGAAAGGTTTTTTGCACCGCATCGAGACTGGTGATGAAAAGTGGATACACTATGATAATCCAAAACATAGAAAATCGTGGGGTAAGCCCGGCCATGCCTCAACATCGTCTGCAAAACTAAATATCCATGGTTCAAAGCCCTGCTGATCCCACTAAATACAGAGAAGTATTTGGTGGGATCAGCAAGGTGTAATTTATTATCAGCTGCTCAAAACGAATGAGACTATCATAGGGATCGCTATAGACTTTAATTAATGTGTTTGAGTAAATCTTTAAAAGAAAAACGGCCGCTCTACAAGCAGAGATACGACAAAGTCATTTTGCTAATTGACTACACTCGGCCTCATGTTCTAAAACCAGTGAAAACCTACCTGGAAACGCTTCAATGGGAAATTGTACCCCACCCGCCATATTCACCTGACATAGCCTCTTGTGATATTCACCTATTCCATTCAATGGCACATGGCTTAGCTGACCAGCGCTTTCATTCTTATGATGAAGCTAAAAAATGGATCGATTCTTGGATAGCCTCAAAAGACATATCGTTTTTTCGTGGAATTCATATACTGCTAGAAAGATGGGAAAAAGTTGTCGCTAGTGATGGGCAATACTTTGAATGAAATGCTTTTGTTCCTTATAATTTAAATAAAGCTTGTATTTTGTAGAATGAACAGCGAGACCTTATTCAAGGTCCCGATATATATTCATGCATAGTTCCTAGAAGGCTAGGCAGGCACCTCAAATCTACAAATGATACAATTCCTGCACACGTATCTTGCTTCACTGGTATCCATTAATCAAACTCTTTAGTTTCATGTGTCTTAAATTAAACCCTTCTTAATTATGCCACCGATTCTGTTTACTTAAAACTCTTCCTAGGGCGACCCTTGCCGACTCTTCTATCACACTCATCCTTTTACAGACGTGTTTTGTTAGTCTATTTCATTCATCTTATCCTAATCAATATAAAAAAAAATGTAAAATTGAATATTAATCATTCCCAGAAAACAAACTGAGGAAAGTAACACATTGTCCCATTTGTAACATCCTAAAAAAAAACCGCAATGTGAATTATTGTCTGACTTCTTATTATTTTTTGACATTTGGCGCATGACTATTTCTGTACTGACGATCATATAAAGTAACAATACTATTTAAGATTAGTGTGGCCATTTTTATAAATGAAAAAAATAAAAGTTTTAGAGCTTCTAAATATGCTTATGGGAAAATATTTTGTATTGCCTAGTAAGCATATTTGTGAGAAGATTAGCTCTTAGCTGCTAGTTTTCTCATAAACATGTACATTTGTTTACAGTTCCCAATTACGGCTTTTCTGGTATTATTGCTTTTCTCTTGTGAAAAGTATCATATATTTTATCCCATTCTTCCTCTATGAAAAATTTTATTGTAATTCATTCAGCAATTCAAATGTGATTGAAGTACAAACATTCATCCCTAATCCTGGTTTATTCCAATTTTTTTACTCATAAATTCTTAATCCAATATGTTTATTGTTGGCTCAGTAAACCAGTTACTTGAAAATCATATCTAAATACACATCCTGACCATGTACAAAAACTCCATCCTTACTCTGTGATAATGCATTGTTCATCGAAGTTATACTTTTTGGCGCTTTAGAAAAATCTGATCAGAACGTATTTTCAGCAGGCTATGTGCTATTGTATGACATATTTGTATTTTCTATTGTATCGCATAACACATTATGAAATTCATGTAGTCTGAAGTTATCCAAGCAGTGCAGAAATAATATGATATTCCTGCTCTATTGTGCAATGTTCAATTTGTGTGTTGTTTAATTCAGTTAATTATACAGTACAAGTTGACTTGTACCTATAAATCTAACATATATTTAAGTTGTATTGAAATATAAATATATATTTATGTATACGAATTTTTCAGGATTTGTTCCTTTTCACTATGTATATTGTTTATATAACTTCCCAGACATGTACATTATTTTATTGTATCTGTAGTATTTATTTCTGTGTCGTCGTATTATGCATATAAAAAGAAGTCATGTATTTTACATTTTAAATTTTTTTTTTAAATTTACTTAGTGTTTTGAACAGTACTAAATTAAACTGCATTCAAAAATGACAGTACACTATTATTATAATTTATTTATTCTGGGAATATCCACTAGTATTCACTTTGACAGCAGTAAATAAAATAGTGAGTGCATATTATTCTTGATGTGTAGGGTGGTGGCGGTCGTGGTGGCGGCGGCGGGGGCGGTGGCCGCGGCGGTGGGGACAGCATGCGGGGCGGCGGTCGCGGCGGCGGAGACGGCGGACGCGGCGGTGGACGAGGTGGCAGGGGCGGCGGCCGCGTCCAGGGCGGATACAACCAGGGCGGTAACGATAGCAGGTCAGTGCTTTATTTTTATATAACATTATTGAGAGGCAAATGAGCATGCGAGCCAGTTACCAGAAGTAATGGACAGTTATTATTTCTGCCGAAGGATACTCGCAATCCTGGAGGAGTTACTGATGCATTGTCGGCCTCCTGGGTAGAATGGGATATTGAAGGTGAATCGATTGGAAGGAGAAGTGGGCCACTGAAACTCTTGCATTGAATGAAATGCAATAGCGTTTTGTCCAGTGCGTGAAAATCCAAGCGTAACAACAACTGTTACTTTACATCTGTATTCTATAAGAGTGGTATCTGACTGATCAACTCGACTCATTTTTGTGCTGCAGTCAAATCGACCAAAGCATGACTATCGCTCTAAGAGGCCCTTCGACTACCTCCTTTTAAACTGATTTTTAACAAGAGGTCGCTTTTAAAATAAAATTTTGTTCCATGTCCTCCTTTTAATGGTTGTTTGGCCTAAAACCCATTAGGAGGAAGACATTATTATTTATTATTGTTATGGAATGCATAGAGCGTAAATATTATTTTAAGTCACTTTTTGTTAAATATCAGTTTAAAAGGAGATTGTGGAACAGGCTCTAATATTTTTTTTTTTTTATTTAAAAGGTATTTTTTATGAGCATATATTGTAACTAATTTTTCATGTTTAACTTTATGATCTAAATTGTACCACTTTGATAGAACTACTCCTATAAGCAGTTTAGTAGTACATCTAAAATGAGTATAAAAAGGCTTTATTTGATTTGTACATCACAATATTGTAATTTATATTACAAAGTAATAGAATTATAATACAGTCAGTTCAAAGTATGTCATAATTTGTATCAAATCCCAACTTTTAATGAAATCTAGATTTTTAAACCTTAATTATAATGAGACAGTATGTGTTGTTTAAAAAATGTAATTACCAATTTTGAAGGATTTATACATTTTGGACTTGTCTTAGATGGAAGAGTTGTAATTTCGAAGTTCTGTGACGAGAAATTGAATAAAACAAATATAAAGCTGTAACAATGCAATAGATTATATTTGTCAAGAATATAGCTTTGATATGGAAATATACTTTTGCACCAATAATATATGGTCAAATAATTCAATATGATTGTTTATTAGGTGCATTGATTGATTTGAAAACAGCCATAAACTTGATGTCAATTTCGTTTCATTTATTGCAGCATAATTTTTGAGGATGAAACCACACTTTTCAGAAACATGACACAGTCTGTGAATAGTCTATGCAGTTTTTCTTGAATCTATTTTCCTAATTCAGTTTATAAGCGTCTATTAAAGTAGCCAATGCTTTGGAAATACTACACAGATATTTTTAAAGTATAGTACAACCATAAAACGATTGCTCTGAATCCCTTGCGAATGATGCAATACAAAAATGTTTTTTTTTATTGGACAGCATTCCTTAAACCATTTGCTCCATACCTCGGAACTATATTAAACTGTTGATCCTGTAAATTGTTAACAGAATTGGTATAAACTATCATTACAAAAATAACCCCAACTGTAAGTGGTATACGGCAGAGAACATTAGATCCAAGTCTCTCCATCTGAAATAGAATAATAATTGTGGAATATAATTATGATTGATTTATTGAGAAATAACTAATCTCACCAGATGCCTTGACTTGAATAATATAGGTAACTAAATAAATATTTATTTAGTTACATATATTATTACATTAGATAAATCTTCCAGTACCTGCTAATAACATGCCCACAAGCCATTTTATGAAACTTGTACATCCACCCCTAACTTTTCATTTTTTTCACTTCAGACCACAAATGAGTCCCGCTGGATATTCGAATCAGCGTAACTATCAGACATATGAGGTGCCTCCAGGTGGTTACACTCAAGGTTCTAATTACAACCAAGGTTCCAGTTATAATCAAGGTCCCGGCGGTTACAGTCAAGGCTATGATAGCATGGGCAGTTTTACCACACCCGGCTACCAGACGCAGGGTTACAGTCAAGGTTACAATCAGAATTCCGGAGGTTACAACCAAGGTAAGAATAGTGTATGACACCCAACTGCATAGAGGCATTTTCGACAAAATCCTGAATCTCAAACAAATATGGCCGACTGACATTGACACTAGATTGTCTATGATGTTCTTAGTGATACGAATAATATAGTATTCCCTTTGTTTACAAAATGAAATGTTTAGATCACTGATATAAGTTTAATCACAAACTTGAGTATAGCCGAAATTTTATACAAAGTAGTAACTTTATGAAGAACATGAAGCATATGGCTGGCTGATGTATGTAACACTTTGAATCTATTTCTCTATCTGTAGTGAGGTATATCTGATAAATCAAAATACAACATGTATTTATACAGTTGTTCAAATGTTCCTTGTTTCTTCACTGCGACATCGTGTTACAGTACGGACTTAATATAACACACGAGAGATAGAGACAGAAGATATTGTGTCAACATCTTTTGTCTCTATCTGAGCCATAGTAACTTTGTAGTTACTATAAAGAAACAAAAAAATAATCGGGATGTAGCGGCGTTGCATATTTGAGGGGAAAACTAGCAGATGGGCCATCAGAGGTTAAAGTCTCATCGTCGCTAATGAACACTCGCAAACCCGAAGGAGCCACCAGTGAGTTACTGGCCTCTTGGAAGGAAATAGGGTATCTGATATCATGTGATATTGCACATATATTAAAAAAAAATGTATTTTAAAAAAAGATATTTTTAAGAATGAAAGCGGTTAGCTTTGCGTTTTTGTTGCAACACTGAACTTTGAAGATTATCAGTTATTATTGTCACAATATGGCCAAGTTATCTTAAGTTTCTGGTTGTACTACACATAATATTTCATGGATGTCACTAGATCGCTTTTGAGAAGCTCTCGCCAACAGTATGCAATTTTTATATTGTGGCTTTGCTTTTTACTGATTATATGAAGATATCCGAGTTCAAGTTTCATATTTTTTAACTCCCAAGTAGAGGTATATATAATTCCATCTTGACTATTCAATGCTAACGTTTTTACATACAATATATATAATTAGTTTATTTTTTTTTAAAGGTGGCAACTATAACAAGGGTTATCAGACTCAGGGTTACCAGAGACAGAACAGCTACAATGAGCACGACGACCGGCGCGGGCGCTCCAATTACAACAGGGGCGGACGACGTTAAAGTCTTCACTCTTATTGTTAACAAGATCTCCTCCATTGAAGAACGATGTGTCCACTCATGTCTTCATGTCGAAAGGGCTTGTGTAAATGTGACCATATTGATTTATTGATCATGTGAATTAGGCTAATTTCATACGTTTGATAGAATCACTTTGAATTTTGGGATATGAATCAATTCATGTTTATTTATTTAACATAAAAACTAGAATGTAGTTATATCTTGTTTTTACATTTTCTACCAAAAAAAAAATAATTGTCATGTGCCAGTTTCATTGTAAATGTCGCATTTACACGAGAACCTCCGGTACATTTTGATAAGGGCGAGAGGTAGACATTTTTGGGAACTGGTCGATGGAGGCGTATTTTCGTTTCGATACACCAATGTGTTAGTCTGTAAGATCGGGCATTAGAAAAATGTGCCCTCATCTGTTAATTGAATCAAATAATGTTTTAAAAGCAGATAACAATATAAATTTATTGAGAACAATGTCTGCCACCATAGTCCTGCTGCTATTAACATTAAAATTACTTATTTTTTTAATGTAGGCCGCAAATATTTTCACGATAACTGCCACTTATAAAAATATTTAAAATTTTGTAAACTTTACATACATGTTAATATTTTTTAATTAACAGATGAGGGAAATAAGTTTGGTGTATCTACCTGTACACCTGGCTACAGGTAGCTGTAGCAGTCATAAAGGTCTCTGCCTATTGTAACAAGGTGTAAAACATATTTGAAAATTTTGTACTTGCGATGAGCAATTAACATAAGCAGCAAAATATTAGTTATTAATTAATTAATTTTAGTACTAGCAGGACTACGGTGGCAGACATTGTTCTCATAAATTTATAATATCGTTATCTGCCTGTAAAACATTATTTGATTCGAATAACAGATGAGGGTACATTTTTCTAATACTGGATCTTAAGACTATGTAGAGAATTATCTCAGGAGATTTTAGACTATTTCAAATTTCTGAATGACAAAATTATTAAATAAATAATACTTCATCGAAGACACGAGGGGTATACTGAATTTGTTCGGCTTATCTTTTCAAAGCACTGGAGTTTGTGAATATTAAGACTGTCCCAACAGAAGTTCCGTGTTAAAACAATATTGCATTTACACATGCAGTTGCAACAAACGGATGAAATAAAATTATCTCTGGTGTCATTTGATTTCTCTGTATGTGTGTATTTGTGTATTAATATGTAAAAAGCAATTAGAAAAAGAAATGTATATTAAATAAAAAGGGCATTATAGACAGTGATAATAAACGACAGTGGTTTCATGTAAAGTACATATAAAATTTAATTTTATATGTTTCAGGAGAATAGCATTGCAGCTATGTTAGCTTACATAGCTTGAGAATAAGATATCAATTTTTGTTATTGTATTAGTAATCTCCTTTTATATAAACATCAAGAAATATTATAGTATTTTCAGTATGAATATATTTGTAAAACTACTTAATAAAAACATTAATTGTAAAAGTATCATCTTATGAAAAATAAAAGGCTTTTTTTTGAAAATTATAATTTTTTGAAAGATAGGCTTTTTTTGCAAGTTGTATAGTAAACAGCATGGATATTCAACGATTTGTCTTATTGCATGGGAAAATAATGCTTTCTTGATAATCTAAGATCATAAAATAAAAATATGTCGAGAAAATGAAAACATAACAATAAAAGATTATCGCAAGGCCAAAACACAATATTTTTGCATCTCGTTTTTATTCGTCATAACATCAAATTATAACAATGGCTAAATTAAAGTGTGCATGAAGGAATCTCATTTTTTATTATCTTAATAATTTAACATGTAGCTTTAATAGTTCAGTCAGTAGAAATCGTGATGTATTAAATTAAACCAAATAATTATTTAATAAAATGAAAAATAAATTATCGAAGCGAAAATCGCCTTCTTTATTCTTTATTTAACAATAAAAACTTTAAAGATCATAATACACTTCTTATATAAAACTGCCTTGACAAAATAATTCAATTAAATGTGTAAAGTGATTATTATATAGATGATGTTATATCTAATGAGATTAAAACAAAGTCATAATATTATTTAGATATAGAATTGAAAGAAAATAGTAAGATTTTACACTAATCATCATTTTTACATTTGTAATGGAGACTTGCAAGATCTGTATCCTTTCACGAACCTTTGAAATTTAACTCGAGTAGCCATTTTATCTATGGCAGTGCATTTCTTTATACACTTTTTTTTATCATATTTCAAAACTTGCTGTTTTTATTTAAAATTAAGAACAATTAATGAATACAATACATTTATTGTCAGAGTGGATCATGTAATTTATTGTATGACTTGTGCATAATACAATTATCGACAAGATTAAAATGACAACACTGTCAAGGCAATTTTATGGTTACAGTTTTAATTATGGTTGAATTTGTATTACCTGGACACTAATTCTCGGCACTCATAAGGAATATGAAACCCCTGTTGATAATAAATATACATTATTTATGATCATTATTGAATAAACGTGTATATAAATAATACGAAACTTCCTGAAATGTAATAAAAAAGTGCTATCTGAACATAAACAGTGGTACAAACACAAGAAGTCTCAGAGTGCCTAGAATTAGCCGCAGGGTAATAATAGATTTTTATTTATGTAAATGTCTACATATATTCCGATTTTTATAATTGATTTCATTTTTATTTATGAAAATTAGAAAATATAATAAGAAAATATGTGATGTATTACAATAAATTAAAAAAAGTTTGCAATATACTCTAATAAATTTTCTAAATTTGTCAATATAGATATGTTTTAGATGCAACAAATTCGACGACCTTGTAAGCCTTTAAAAATGTTAAGCATGTTTTTTTCGCCATATTAAGTATTGGTTGATAATTTCATTTATATGTACATTCAACTAGTTATTTCGTGATATAATATATACAAAGTTATGATATAACATAATAACTTCGTATATGTTATAATTCATGTCTGCTAGTAAATATATGTGTATTTCGAAGAACTAGAACTTATCAATTACATTATGATATTTATAAAGAACTTTAAACATGAACTGTCTTATTCAGAGTCGCCAGTTTAACTTTAAAACGTGCTTAAGCAACTGTTTAATGCGAGTTTACAAAAAAGTCTATTCAGAAATCTTGTTTAAATTATAAAAACTGTTTACACCTTGTTTAGCCGTCATACAATAGTTAAACATAGGCAAAGGATGTTTAACAATTTTCTAAGCCAGTGTTGCCATACTGTAGGGACTTAAAATCTGAACATCCGACAACAAAATCCGTACGTGCAATAAATCTAAAACTCCGTACGAAATCCGTACACAATAAATTTAAAATTAAAAGCAAAAATTATTTATATATGTCTTTATTAATTTTTTTAATCATATCACTAAACATTCAAATCAAAACAAGGGGTATTTCCTAACAATTGTTTTGTGTAAAGAAGTACTTCGATTGTCTCTGTTGAGAGTTGATTTCGTTGCTTGGTTTTCATTAAATTAATTGTCGAGGAAATTCGCTCAACAGCTGCGCTTGAATGAGGCAAACACATCAGTTCTGAAACAAATCTGCCTAAAGTCGGATACAGCACTTTCCCGTCTGCTGAATTCGTGGTTGTTATGATTTTTTCCCAGTACTCTTCCAAAGCCATCGAATTTGTTGAGTGCAGTGATATGTTGTTTCTCAAGTCTCTCCATTCTGTATCTAAGGCTTGTACATCTTCGTTATTTAATAAACTTGGGAACAAAAGAGCTGTCTCAATCGATGCATCGATTTTTTTTTTAATTTTGTGTATTGCAATTCAAAACGTCGTATCATTGGAAATCTGAACACACATCCGTACGCAATTTTTATTCATACGTATTACTTAAAATTTCGTACGTGTATGGACAAATCCGTACATATGGCAACACTGGTCTAAGGTTTTACTGAATATTTGACGTAAGTTGTCAAAAGTTTTATATAAATACATACTTTTCATTACTTAAATGCCAGATACTAAATATTTTCGAGTTTTTTAAAACATTTTTTGATCAGAATGTTGCCATTATAACGCTTAAACATGGTTTTAGTTAGACTGCAGTCTAAGTGACATTCTGAATTGCTTAATGCCTAAACACCCTATTTAAGAAATAAACAGTGTTTAGTTAAACTACCGTTGAACGATGTTTTAAATAAGGACTCTGAATAAGGCAGGAAAAGTTGGAAGGCTTTTGCATGACGGCTGGCTAGCTTTTTGCTAAACAATAATATATTTTTCTTGAATGTTTGTTTAACGATAACACTATGGATTTTCATATTTTAAATCGCTTGGTTAGTTATTTTCATTAATTTCTGCATCATCCAAACCCGCAAATTGAAAATATATTGCTAGAAAATAACACCAAAATAGATATAAATTTGTAATATAATAATGATAAATAACATAACTTACTCGCTAACTCATTCTAAAAAATTAAGCGTGTTGAGCGAGGATCTCTATTTGTATCAGTTTTATTAAAATTTTTGTAAATAATATACAAATTGGTATTAACTTCTTTCCAGTTTTACATTAAGCTTTGTCGTCGAAGGATTATTTGACGAGAGATCGCTGGGAACGACACATGTAGATGGGTCCACAACGTTGTGGTTAAAGTTAAAATTGCGTCAGCCGAAAGCTGACGTAATTTTGACGTCATAGCGATGGATGTCTCTATCGTTTTACATTAACATATTTGACCCGCTGTACAAGATTTTCTCGAGATTAGTGGATCATGCAATGCTTCGTAGACTGACTGTTCTTAAGTCGCTGTGTACTTTATTGCGATTGTGAGCATGTTGATCAGCCGGCATGGAGGCATCCAAGCTCCTCGATTCGAAATGAAAAGACTGGTTAGGAGTCACTCCAGCGGAAGCATGATTACAAGTAAATGCAACAAAACATAAATAAAGTAATAGAGCAACTTGTGAGTTTTTACAATTTGCAAATTTATGCGGTGGCATCCATTACTGATTAAGGTTTAAAAAGTGTCATTTGAATCAGTAATCATATTCAATGCTTGTGACACCTGCCTTCAGATGTAATAAAAGCAATATTTGCAGCCTTATTCTTCAGAGTGAGAAAATTTTCATGATTTTTGTGATGCTTATTGTTGCAGTAAATGTATGTACGTTTTATTTTCATAGTAGCTCTAAATATAACATCAATGCTATCATAACATTGAAATAAAGATGTGGCATGTGAATCGGATAATGTAGACTTAAAACAAGGGAATTGTTTTAAAAATGTATTTAATAATAAACAAGCAAACTTCATTTTTGTTTTATTTTCATTCAAAAAATAATACTCGATAAAATAAGTTCTCAAAAATAACGCTCTTGCAATAAAATCTATAAATGTAACTGATTATTAGACTGTCTCATTAGTTTACTGAGTTGGTATGGTTTTGAAAGTTATTAAAATGATGCACAAAAAACATCTACTATTTGTCTATTTTATACGCACGCACACGTGCGTGTGTGTGTATTTTTCATTATATTTGATTTTAATATACATATACCATTTCGTTAAACAACCGATTGCTATTTCATAGTTAGTGACAATCCTATTGCTATAATTATTTTGGGACTTTTGACTAAAAAACTTGTAATAAGTAGTTTTGATAGTCCGATCTGATGTCAACTTAGTACTACCTCAAGAACTAAGAGACCGAAACAGGAGAAAATATGAGGGTGCAACGTCAGGGTGGTGGATGTATTAACACATCTCAACAAAACTCAATGTTTGCCGAGTGGCTATAGATGTGTATGATCTGATGTTATCATGGCGAAAAACCACACCTTTTCTGTTGATCAATTCCGAACGCTTTTCTCTACTTACTAAGAGTCTCATCAAGCTTTTTCCAAGTAGAGATGCGTAGATAGCTTTGCCCGGCGATAAAAGCTCATAATGAATGATGCCCTTCGAAGCTCTTCATACACAGCATTGATACATTGCAAGTTAATCCGGGTTTCGCTATAGTTTCTAGAGCTTGAATTTTGGCCATGTTTTTTTCCCGTATTGTCACAGATAATCCATTTTCATTACCAGTGATTAATCTTTTCAAAAACGGTTCGGTTTTATTACGTTTCAGTAGAGAATCGCAAATGAGTACACGACTCATTAGATTTCTTTCAGTGAGCTCGTGTGGGACTCAAGCGTCGAGGTTTTTTATAAATGGATTAATAGTGTTTGGTGGCCGATCCCCAGCTCTTCAGCTATGTTGTAAGAACTAATATGCCGATCTTGCTCTACTTTTTCCAAAATGGCATCAATTTTATCAGTAACAGGTCGGTCTGAGCACGGTTCATCTTTGACATCAAAATACTGAACGGGAAACGCTTGAACCAGTTTTGTGGTACTCTTACTGAAACTATTACATCTATAAATATCACAAATGTTTTTCGTGGCTTGTGTCACATATTTCCCTTTTTTGTAAAATTTCAAAATGTATAATTACTATGTTAGATTTATCTATTTTAGTGAACAGAAAAACAATAGAAAAATGGCGGGACACCGTTTTTACTTTTTATTTTTCCTTTTTAAAATATGTAATGATATCAAAACTAGCCCAATACAAATCGCACAACAAGACACTTGACTGCAACTTTTAACTTATAACATAGGAAAAAACCTTTTCCCCAACCTAATTATATAAGAAATTTGCATAAATGTAAACGAGCGAGTTTAATTATCGCAGAGTGTCTGTTGCTGCATTAAAGGATAAAACCTCAACACAAATATGCAGTGGCATATTTTTACATATCACATATTATATATTTATACCTATACATTAATTTTTAAAGATTTATAATATATTTGAATTTAATAGTATACATCAAAGGGCCCTACACGACGTTCTAGACGTGTCTGTCTATAGGGCCGTCTTTGTCGCGCCAATGTAACGAGCGACAGAGAGAGAGAGATGCTTCGAACTTGATAAATACTAGCTAATGATTTTTATCAATTTCTAACATTTTGAAGTATAAAAATGGCTGTAAATTCATTAAATATTGATCAGAGAACTATTTTTTACGAATCAGCCCATTTTTCTCCCTATTTTTTGCGGTTTGTTCAAAAAAATTGAAAAAGAAACTATTCACTACAAAAACTGTATTTTCATGATTCCTACTGGCGAACCAGTGCGAGTTACATAAAAAAAAAATAGAGCAATTTCGAAGAGCGTGAAATTCCCCATAAGGTCCATCAAACCGATTCACAATATTGTAAAGTGTCTAAGCATTAGAAATTTGAAAGAAAATAATATTTTTTTTACATGCATTTTAAATGGGAAAACTTCAAATTTAAATAGTAACTACTTAAAATTAATATTAAGAGCTCAAACAAGCTGACATTTTTTTCTGTAGATAAATTATTTTGCTTGAGCATCGAGAAAAAAAAATTTGTTGATACGAATCAGCCTAGTATACAGACCGCCTCATTCCTCTTATGAATTGAGTCTGTAATGGATCAAGCCTTAGGTAAAATTAGTGACAAAATTAAAAACATAGCAAAATGTGGGGATTTTAATATAGATTTATTGGATGCCAGTAATCGCGGCGGTGAGATTTTGTAATTTTTCGATTGTTATAATCTGTCTAATCTCTTTTTAGTTCAGACGAGGATATCGTCTACCTGTGAAACTTGTATGGACAACATCTATACAAACATAGAGAAATTTATTACATATAATTTAAAATCAGACCACAGCGGTCAATTTGGGCTTTTTAGAATATCGCTTAGTAAAAGTCTAAAAAATGTATCATACAGAGAATTCCGGAACTTCAGTGCTGCGATGATTCTAATGAGGTGTATAATTTAAAGTTTGCCCTGATAAAAACAGAATATGATAATGTATTTAAAACAAAACATGTTAAAATAAATGAAACTATATATCGTTTAGCGATTCGGCAAAAGTGACAATTCATAAAAGTAGAAGGAGACCGTATGAGCTTTATGACGAGTCTACGAGAGGACTTTTAATAATAATGAGCGCTTTGCTAAATATATAACAAAATATTCCAAAAATTTTAAACGTGTTTGCATCGCGGCTAAAACCAAGCATGTAAATAATAAAAAATAGTAATGATGTTATGAAAACGACTTGGGGTGTTATAAAGAATAAGACTGGAAGAATTAAGGGCCGAGTAAGTAAGGGCTTTAAGTAAGTAAGTAAAGTAAGGGCCTTGACTTTAAACTCAAGTTAAATGACAAGAATTGAATGAAGACACACAAAAGTAGCTAAGGCCTTCGAATCGTTCTTTACTGACATTCCTGTCTCATCTACCTGAATCATTACTGAAGAAAAGTAGACCGATCTGTAATATTAATTTAAAATTTAACTTTAAACATGCGAGTTCCGAAGAAGTTATCAAAACATTTAAATCTTTAGACAAGAAGAGGACTGCTGATCTTCATGGTCTGGAACTATAGTCCACACGGGTGTACCACAGGGATTAATTATTGGTCCCTTTCTTATTTTAGTCTACATAAATGATCTACCTAGCCTTGTTAAGGATGTTCAGGAGATACTACTATTTGCAGATGATACTTCTTTGTTATTCAAAGTTAAAAGAGAATAACCCATTTATGACGATGTGAACAATGCTATCTCTAAAGTAGAGAAGTGGTTTATTGCAAATAACCTACTTCTTAATGAAATGAAAACAAAATGTATTAAATTCCCATTTCCGAATGTAAGACATGGATCCGGAACTATTTCAGTACGTAACAAAGAATTGGAGTTTGTTAATGCTACCTTGTTCCTGGGAATAACTTTAGATAACAGGCTTCAATGGGGTTCTCACATCAATAAGTTGGCGAAAAGGCTTAGTCTGCCGCTTATGCAGTCAACAAAAATAAGAAATTTATCAGACGTCGAAACTGCTAGATTGGTTTATTTTGGCTGTTTTCATGATTTGATGTCTTATGACATTTTGCTTTGGGGAAACGCCGCAGATATTCATAGAATTTTCGTGCTGCAGAAGCGGCCCGTTCGCGCGATTTACAAGCTCGAACCTCGTGCATCTCTTAGAAATAAGTTTATGGAAATTTGAATCTTAACTCTGGCAAGTCAATTCAAGTAAATTAATTAGATGTAAAAAAAATTTAGAAATGTCTAAAAGAAATAGTCAAAACAAACTCAATATCAGAAACAAAAATAATCTGATTTCACATGTTAGTCGACTGTGCTATTTTACACGCATTTAGAGGGTTCTACCCCTTATAAATTTATGTGTTTTTAAACCATCACTCAGTAAAAGAGTATTATACAATTTCTGAATATTTAGAAGACAAATATCCATGGGCATACGCGATTCGACTTCTTACCAAGCTAGTTCGTTCTTAATGGTTTTGTGTTTGTTTTGGCTATGTATGAGCAAATTAGAAAAGATTACCCTTAAGCTAAAGCGGTAATGTGTAAATTTGCAAAAAAATATGACGTATTTTATTTATCATTTTGAAATCTATGATATAAAGATATTTTGAATTTCAAAAGGGATAAAACATTTCACTTGAGCTTGCACAAAGTTTCCAAGCTATAACAAAACCTATAATAAGACTTTCTATCTAGATACTTTGTTTATAAAATGATATTTCATATTATCCATATTAACAGACATATTGTCATTACAATTTGATATCTACAGTAAAAATAGCAAAAGAATGAAGGTAATTATTTTAGGAAAATTAACCCGAAATAAATTATTATTTATCCTTCAAAACATATTATTTGAAAATATTTAGTGCATTATCATAACTTTTGTTTTATGGCCCATTGGCAGTTCAATAGAAGGGATGAAATGAAAAAAAATAAAAGTCAATTTTGTAATTATAGCTAAAATTTTTATTAGTTTTTTTTTTTATAAATCCTCAGTACTCCACTTGTAGGCTTCTTCCTGCTGCGCTTTTCTCATTGTCTGATGCTGGAACAATTTCTGCTCATAACCATTGGACCTGTCCACACCATCCCATCGGTAGCCGGGACGGATGTTGAATCTATTTGGTGGGTAGTTCCCTTTGTAAACTGGTCGATCTGTCACAAAAATTAAATTTTTAGATGACAGTTTATTTAAATTGCCATCTCAGATTTTTATGTGTTCTATATTACATGTATAATAATATAAACTTAAGCCAATTTCCTACAAGGGTAGGCAGAGACTATAGATTTCTTCATGGTACAATCTTCGCAAATCTCTCTTGCTTCACCAACATCCGTCAATCTTTTTATAAAAATTCGTCGGGGATGGGGATGGGTGTATGATCAAATTTTTTCTCTGCGTAAAATCGCAATAAAGTTTTTGACCAGCGGCCAAAAGGTTTTCTGTATTTTCATAGATCTGGAAAAACCTTATGATAGAGTGAAAAGAAATGATCTATGGAGAAACCTATTCATGCACGGTGTGAGTAGGGGATTGATTTAGGCACTGCAATCCCTATACAGGGGGATATGTAGCTTCTCCGTGGCTATTCAACCTATTCATGGATAACTGTCTGTATGGTTTGAAAGAGTGGAGTGTGGACTAAGGATGGATGAATTGTCTGTCAAATGCATCCTGTATGCCGACGACCAAGTAATCCTTGCGCCGTCGGGGTGTAGGCTACAGGAGATGATAAATAAAATGAATGATTCTGTTGAGAAAAGGCGTATAAAGCAAATGTCGGTAAAACTAAAGTTATGGTGTTTGAAAGGCGCGAAAGCACGACTGAATGCGATATACTTATAGAAGATGAGAAAGTCGTTTTTCAAAATCATTTTCCGAGAACATAATTAGCCAGTATCAATGCACCATACTAACATGTATAACCTACATACACAAACTCATGCTTATTTTCAAGATGATTAGGCATAGACTATAAATCTCCCCTTAGTATCATTACATACATACACACTGCATACTCCAAATAGATCTTTCCATATCTCTTTTCATTAATTGAGATTAATTTTATATAAACTCATCAGTTTGGAGTTATTAAAATTTTCCCTATTCTTTTATTTACGTTAATTTTTCTAGTACTAATCCTTCCTTCGCGCACATAATTTGTATTGATCTTGTCCAGATTGCTAAATCACCTCAACATACTCGTCTTTTTTCAAATATTGAGTCAATCACATCGCTAGTCCTACCTCTATCTATCAAACATACTCTAAGCAGCTGTCCCATTTCTCATGACACTTTCCCTGAACAGTGAATGAAACTAAATAGTTATGTTTGAGTCAGTGATATTGAATCGGACAAACTCGATTCCAGTAGATATTTAAATACATTTGAATCTGAAGTAGTTATTTCACAAATATCATTATATAGATTTATATATATTCATAAATTGTAAATATATATAACAATAATTTCATTAACGTTATATAATTATATAACATTTATTTACACCTAAACTTGTGCTTAAATATTCCAAACATGTCTAGAATTAGAATTAGAAAATCTTATAAACTTTCACTTCTATGATATGGTAATAAAGACACAATTTTTTTCTTTGAAACTCTTATATCTAATTAAAACCTTTAGTCTATGAAATAATAAATGTATAAATAAGATACTTAATATAATTTATATTATTAAAGAAGTAAATTTTAAATATGAATTTTCAATAATAGTTATGTCAATGGCATAGCACCTTATTTTTGTCTCAAAAATATCAAAACCATAAGTATTAAGTTTGTGAATAATACATAATTAAGCAGAGGATATCAAGAATTTTTTCATTGTAAAAAAAAAAACTAGTCCATTTCTACCGCTTTCATCAACAGTTATCATTTACATCAATAAATAATTTGCATTTTCAATGAAAACAGATCTCTTACCAACTCCTTTATTTTCTTTTGTTTTCTTGTCCCTCATATATTCGAGCATCGGATCTCCATCTCTCTCTGCTGCTCTCAACACTCCCTCTAGAGCACTATCATCCTTGTGCCTTGCAAAAGGCTTGTTAGCCTCTTCCATATATTCTTTAATTCTCCTTTCTTGATCTTCTACTTGTTTTAAACTGAAAAAAAGAGCAGTGATAACATTTGAGTTCAAATTACAATTTGATTTCACTTTTTTAAATCTCCATGTTACTGTTGTATGGATTATGATCTTATTTGGACGAGGATTGTGACTTTTCGGTGCACATGGGTGAAGCTGCAGGGAAAATAAAAAAAGAAAAGTGACAATAGGAATAGAAACATGCTATGTATATTTGGTTGAAAATATTACTATAGTATTAAAATTGGACTTTTCCTATAACATGTACAATGCGACATATGAAACTCTGCTGCGGTGAAGTTAGTCAAGGGTCGCAATGGCGTAAAACAGGAACGCGGGGAGAAGGAAGGGTCGGGGAGAGTTGGACCTGCACATTAGATCATTTGCAGGCAATTCAGAGCAACAGAGTTTCATGGGTTGTATGTGCACACATTGTGTGTTCGAGCATTTTCTCACCCTTTGCTCCATTTTTCGTATTGCTCATTTAATCTCTTTTGCTTCTCCGCTTTCTCTTGCTGCTTTCTTTTTTCCTCTGATGTCTCCCTTTTGCCTGTAAAATTAAAAAAAAAAAAGAAAAACTTTATACTAATATTAGTTAGGGCTTTTATATTTGTAGACTCAGTAGACTATAGATAATTTAGTGATTATACTAATAAAGCAGATATTAAAAGTAAATATAAATTGAGAATGACCTTAATTTGGTATTGATTTATTTTTCTTCAACTTTGTCTCAGTAAAACTGGAATTAATATTCTAAATTACTGTACTGTGTTAGATCAGAAGATGCACTAATCTCCAAAGCTAGTAGAAAAATTTTGATATGATTTTCACAGGTAACTTGAGTGCAGTTTGGGGCAGCACATACGCTTTACTTAATTAAAATCAGTTCATAAATAATTTGTTTATTTTAAAAAGTCTGAAATCACGGGCATAACCGGCATTAATGATTATTAATGCAGTAAAATAAAAAAATGATGTGCTTGATAAAATGTAGCAAATTATATAACACCCGGAACTAACCAATAGATTCTAAAAGATGTTATATTTGAAAAGCATAGAACAGATGTATGATGAGAGTAGTTAAAATGTACAACCCACTTACCACCTCTTCTAGACACTACTTGCGCATTCCTTCCAGAAACGTCATCTGTCATTGTCCTAAAGACTTCTTCTTCACGCTTTCTGAAGGAATCATTTTCTTCTCTCAATTGGCTGGAACTTTGCAGACCAGCCTTCTTTCCTTCTAGAGTTTTTGCCATTTTTTTATTTGAAGGTGGGGGAGTGTCACTACTTCTGAATTTATTGCAACTTGAAGACTTTCTCCTGGGAGGTGACAAATCTGAATCACTACAAGATTTTATACCTTTGGAAGTCTTTGAATTTTTCTTAATAAAAGAAGATCTATTACTATCTCTGGATTTATCATTTTTCGACCTTATTCTAGGAGGAGATAAATCTGAGTCACTATCTGGTTTTTGATATCTAGATTTTCTGGGTGGTGAATTAGATTGTTCTTTATACCTTTTTGGTGACTCTTTCTTTGATTTTCTTGGTGGTGATAAATCAGAATCAGAATTTCTTCTATGCCTATTCTTCTTATTTGAGGATGATAAATCTCTATGAGACTTATTACGCCTCGAATCAAATTCTCGATTTATTTGTGTTTTTGATATTGACTTATTATGATATTTTTCATATTTCTTCCTCGGAAGTGATGTATCTGAATCACTATAATCTTTATTTTTCTTGGATTTTCTTGGAGGTGAAGAATCAGAACTCGTAGACTTATGCCTAGATCTTTTCTCTTGATCCATCGTTCTATTTTCTTCTACATTAGCACCCCATCGACTAGGTTTTCTGATTCTTTCTTTGCCTCCAGAACTACTTTTCAAAATAGATTTTTTTCTCAGCGGACTAATGTCACTATCATTATTACTATTTTGAGACTTATTCTTATCCAACTCCTTTATTTCAGTTTTCATTTGATGTTTTGAGTTCTCAGTTCTAGATGTTTTTCTAGGTGGTGATAGGTCTACATCATTTTTTTCATCTTCTGAATCACTATACATTTTACCAAAAATCAATGTATTCTCTTTCTGTGATTCTGTCACTGTTTTTTTTATCTCTTCTACTTTCAAATTAGAGTTGAATCCGTCATCCTGAAAATTTAAAAAATTGTTACAAACATTTTATATTGTTATTTGATAAGAATTACATAATCGGAGAATTATGGCCATTGCTAAATCCTACCTGGTTAATGACTCTCCACTTGGAAGTAGTTTTGAATTCTTCCATAGCTCTCAACTCTTCGGGTCTCTCGTCTATGATCCCGGCTATCTGCGGGGCATCTTCTCCTTGCCCCAGGATGTCTAGTTCGTCGCCGTCAAGAGGTCTTAGCTTACTCAAATCCAAATCATCATCAATGATCTGTAAACTACATTAATTATATGAACTATGTACGGACCTCTATTCAACATTATTAAAATTTACTCAATAACTTTCATTTATTATGGTTTATTGTCTATTGTCACCATGTCACTGTCAATCCAGATGATGTTTTTATATATAACAAATGTTTTGATACAATTTCATTGTATACATAACCTATGCGCAAAATTGAGGGTTGAATCGTTCTTTAACTTTTTGATAACATTTTTTATGTATTACATGTAACCTTCAACATTTGTAAGTCACATGTAATAATGCTATTGGAATGGGATGTGGGGTGAACTCTGAAAATGAGAATGAAACGGGTATAGGACTTTGGAGAAGTACCAATATTGTAACCTAAAATGGGATTGGCATTGTAAATGAGAATGATGTAGGAAAGGTTTGCATATTTATTTGGTTGCAAGAGGAATATATACTTCATATATTGCATTTACCCCCCTGTCACAGCCAACATTGAACGAGAAGAAAAAGAATTTTTTTCACATTTATATTATTACTAGCTTTTGCCCACAGCTCCACCCACATAAACTATATGTGATAGTTGATGAAAAATTTTTTTTTGGATAGGATTTGCATAGAATCCGTTTTTAGTCAGTGTCTATGCCCTGAAAATGGTAACTATACCAAAGTTCAAGTCAATCAGACCTATAGTTTCGGAGATCTCGTGATGAGTCAGTCAGTGGTATTTCGCTTACATATAAATTTGGGGAAAGAGTTTTTCATATTTTAAATACAAATTGAAAATAACAATAAACAGATCAAACTCGATTTATATAGAAAAGCTTATATCCTAATTAGTACATTTTAACTTTAAGTAGAACATATAAGTACAATTCACAAACATAAAGCAAACACTATACTTTTTGTTTAGATAATAAGACCTATATGTATTAAAAAAATCATGTTATATTATCACTCCAAGCAACTAATGTACTTATTCCGCCACTGACTAAACTCACAATGAAGATTTATGCAGGTAGACCCACATAATATATCATGTGTTATACTGTTTATTAATCTTATGTCTGAAGAGAAATACATACATACACACAGATATACAAGATAATGCAAATTGCATCTTTAAAATTGTCACATCAAATTATCGGTTGTAAAACCAATTCACAGCGTTGGGATAAAATAATAAAGCAGAATAAAACAAGTAGACAGTAGTTGACCTATTGTCATAATTAGGTGCTAATTTATTACTGTTTTACTCCAAATTTCTATGAATGATGTGGGACAATATTTAATCACCTGAAAATGTGGAGCATCTAGAAATTTTAAAACCAATAAGATATTCCACATTCCACCCAATTCACACCAAAACATTAATATGTAATTATTGTTGGATGCGAAATGTGTAAATACCGATGGGTTCATAACCATCATACCGAATTCAAATATCTGGAAAATGTGGGCTCCATATTAGAAACAACACCATTAAATTTTAATGAGCGTCGATATCTTATCACAGCTTATACAATAAAATTATTTAATTTTGGTTACACTCACCCTTTTCCTTTTATAGTTTTCTTCTTTTTCTTTTTTTTGTCCCCAGAAGAACCATCTAGATATTTTTGTAAATATGTCTTCTGATCAATTGTTGTAGTCATTTTGAATTTATTACAACTCTAAAAATCAGAAAACCATTAAAATTGTAATAGAAAGTACTCTTTGTACATAAAAATTCTTAGCTTGAAAGCAATCGAAACTCGAAAGCACAGAACAATAATAACCATAGACTAATATTTAAACAGAAGATTAATTTGAATTTTTGTACTTAATATGATTGATGCGGTAAATGTCATTAATATTGATGATTTGTTTTAGGAAACTAAAGATTTTACAGAATCTGTTCCATATTATCTGTGACTTTTACCAATTAATTACTACTTAAATAGAGGTACTGCACTTCTATCAATAACCTGTGTTGATGACCAAGGCTCTTGAGTAGACTAAGTATTAATTTACATTTCATATTGCTAATAAACCCAAAATTCCATAAATATTTAAAGCGCAAACAAAAATTTCTTTAAAAATACATACAATAGTAGTACAGTATATACAGCAATAGTAAATTATTGTTGCCGTAGCGGTAGTAAATGTCGACGAGTGGTGTTGAACTAAAATTTCTTAAAAAAAAAATAAACGTGTTGTACTCGGGGACTGCTACGGTAATGCTATTGCATAGCGTTTTTTTATCAATTTATGCAATTATAATTATTTATTTATTTATGCAGTATTTTTTTCTATGATATTAATTCAAGTTTTTCATCACTTTTTTCATTAATAAATGCACTTTGTTTATTCACATTTAAAATACTTTATATACAAATTTTACGCGTATAGCTACCAGCAATTGTTATTCACTGTTGTACGTAGGTACACCTATGTATACATATATACCTACATGAATACATACGGGGCACATGTGGTGAGTGTGGCATTATAAAGATATGATATATACCTATACACTTATATACTTTCTCACAAACAGCTGCGTACGTATTCGTCCGATTTCGGAGCAGCTCGTCTCGATCCGTGCAAGCTTCGTACAGTCGTACTATATGCATACACGTTAAGCGAATGCTCGGCCGAGCTACATGGTAGGCGGAGTGGGAGGTGTTAGGTTTTATTTTCGTTACGGAATTTCTTGATTCGGTCGCCGCGCTCAAAGTTCGCGATAAAAGCTATGCAATAACTTAAAAATAATAGAATATTGTACCATACATACGGTAATAGTAAACTATAGTTATTATTGTATTGTAGTAAATATATATTTACTACATATATCGACGAGTGGTGTTCATTAGTAATTACTGATAGTACTCACTATTACATTTAGTTATTTAAATTTTTTTGACATTGTTATCAATTTTGGATCGCTCCATAATTTCTCTTTGACAGATACAATGTTACCAATATAAAAAAGACAAACATGTCCGAGTGGCAGACGTCAGACGGGGTCTGTGATGTTGAGTTTTGATTTATATTTCAAAAATAATTAATTATTTTCGCCCTTTCCTCAAAATCTCAGTGAATAATGAGATGAAAGTAAAATCAAGTTAAGCCAGTGTTTAAGTGAGATTATGGCGCACAGTGGTGGTGTTTTAAGCTCGGATATATCTAGGAGGAACCCACAGGATGAATACGAGCTGATACAGAGGATTGGCTCAGGGACCTATGGCGATGTATACAAGGTAGGGGGTAATTCATACCGTTAATTCTTTGTACAGTATTGGAATACCATAAACGGACAATTTAAATGTCATTGGGAATATAGTCGTGAACGGTGACTAACGAGCTAACGGTTCAGGGTTCAAGAATATCGGAATCTTGGGTGTGTTTTATTTTGAAGGATTATAACACATAACAATTAAATTATTTTAAATTTTCAAACTGGAAACTATTTGTAACCTTTCTTTGTCTATAGTAAGGAAATTTAAAATGATAAAATTAATCACCTTTCTAGTTTATAAAATAGAACAAAGTAATAGTTTATTAAGTCAATATTGTTTAAAATGTGTGTTTATAGGGTAATAAATAAAAAATAATAAAGAAAAAGGCAGTCCAATTACCAAGTAAATTAATAACTTATCTTTTGCATCATACGCAAAGATGTGATTTGTTAGTATTTAATTCTTAAACTAATATTAAAATAATGAGAACTTTAAAAGTATAGAGATTAATAAATTATGATGCTCATTGATTATTTGTATATGCTTAATTCATTTTAGTTTCTTGACTTTTTTTAGTTCTGTAGGTATGATGTCACTGCTGTGTACTCAGAAGTTTATGTGATCTCAGTAACTATGATTAAGGTGGCCACATTTTTCTTAGAATGTGGAATTGAGCCACAGATTCTGTAAAAATATTGTTTCATGGTTTCATTTCACCTATTTAAATTTAGCTTATACTATTTCCTAAAGTAATAAGTAACGCTTTATATTTCACTTTAGTTTATCTAAATAAACCAAATTTGATGATAAATCACAATTAATTTAATTCAAAGTAGTAATTTGAATTAATTGTGAAAATAAATTAATTGTGATTTATTTTAGAGTTAACAACAAAGAACAATAAATAAATAATGTCTCACTCTTCTTGTCATATATATACAGATTGACCATCAAGTTTAACCTTTACATGTATAATGATATTCCGATATAATGAAACACTAAAACAGATTGAGATCACAGATTGTATGATCTTAACATACCTCTTTTGCTTCATTGACATTCATCATTATTTTTCATTGTCATCATTACTCCTATAAATCCTATCAACCATCATCGAAAAAATTTATAAAGTAAAGTCCTATAAAACTTTCTATTTGATATTGATTTATTACCTCGAAATCATAAATTTTTACTTTGAATTGTAATTTTATTAATTAATGTAATTATATCAATTTAAAATTTAAACTATATGTAGTCTCTACCTACACTTCTTGGATTAAGGCATGAGTTTATATTATTTTTTTTATTGAACTTTAATTCCGTTAATATCAAACTAGAAGCTTTTTTCTTGTTCTATGAGTATCACCAATGACAATGGCTATATGCGGGGGACACTATTCTCATTCACATATAGTAGTGCCTGATGTACTATTGTCTCCCACCACATCGTACTGTCTCCACTAAAGCTCCGTAGTGCTCCAATGCATTTCAGGAACTTCATATGTCATTGAAAATCTTATGAAACTTCTCCAAAGTACTTTTTTCTTTTTCAACAATTATTTCATCGCTGTCAAAATGAAAGCAAATGACAGTCTTCTTCCGAGTCACAGGTGGAAATGCTGATGACTAGCCTATCACTTTTACGCACTTTCTGCTAATAACATGAGATGGTGATCATTTACAAATAAATTATCTAATTAGTATACAATCCAGAATTTTTCATATCAAAAGCAATACAATATTTATGGCCTTTAGGTTAAAAAGATTATAAATTGAATCGTAAATAATCGTAATGAGGTTAATTTTATTAAATGTGTTTTTAATTTATAGCAATAAAACTTATCAAGTGATATTACAGGGGTCAAACAATAAGGTATATAAACATATATTTATTGCATATTTGGCCATGTATAAAATTATATCTTTCTTTTTGCCCATTTGAGAACTTATAGTTTGAGAATCATTATTCCAATTTACACGATTCTTTTTTTATTATGTTAATATATTTACGTGGCCAAGTTTTACTATACACTAGCTTTTGCCTGTGGCATAGTTTCTGTGTACATTGAACAAATCTCTTTTTTATGTCGATTGGTTGTTCGGGACGGTGATGTCCGAGAGAGGATCAAAATCACCACTGGTCCTCGATCGGAATTATAAGCTGGACAAGAATTGAAATTCAAGAGTAAGAGTGAGCTCATTTCATAAGAAAATAGTTTAGCAGCATTACATGAGTTTTCAGTGTAAGAATATACCACAGGGTTAATTCAATGAGAATTTAAGAGGAATTGGGATCAGTATCAAAATTGGGACCGGAATCAAAATTTAGATGGACATTGAATCAAAGATCGAGAGTACAACCGTGATCGAGATCATAATGAACAGCATCATCAGCCCGTATGAAAGATGAAACAATTCTTCTATATTTGTGGGGGCTTGCCATATCCGAAAGCTAGTATATGATATACAATAAATGGATAACTTTGAAGTATTTTGTTTCTTTTAGCACCATTAGTATACTAGGTTTATTGTCTGACAACAGACTAATAAAGAAATGATTATTTAACTTGAACCTCTTGCTGCATGCTTTGAAGAGAATCTTAAACCACGAGTCTCAGACTCTGAGACCGAGATCAAATTTTTGACAACTATAATTAATGGCCCAGTTAATCTTCACTAGAATATTTTCAATGACTAAGTTATTCTAAAACACTTCCAAATTTTAGGCTAAATGAAGAATTCAAAGAAAAGTAAGGAAATTGTATAATATTCATCTCAAAAGCGAAGCGTTATTCAAGGAATTAAGTAAAACTTAAGACATAACTATATTTAAAATGTCCAAATTAAAACTTTTTAGTTGATACACACCTTTATTAGCTTGAGCAACCTGCGATGAACACAGCCTATTCTAGATGAATCACAAACTTGGCTACTGTGTTATTTCTCATAATTGTAGTATAATTATTCACTGACTCCCTCTTGAGGGCTACAATAAGCCGTTCGTAGAACTCACAATCTAGTATAATATTTCTAATATTACATTTTATAATCCATGTAATTTATACAGCAATATTTTTCATGACAATTTTTTTTTTTAATTTGGCTCGTAACTATTTTAAAATGGTTGTTTGTATATAGAACAGATTTACCTCTAAAGTCGCATAACGTTGAGGGTGAACCTATTATTATATATACAAATCTTATTTGGTCTGCATAGGATTTTCTAGGGTGACCCTTGCCGACCTTTCCATCACACACGTTCGCTCTATAGATTTATTTTGTCAGTCTATTTTCATTCATCGTTTCTAGATGGCCAACCACAACATACCTCTTTGTACTCTAGTCACTACACCTTCCTTCAAACTACACCGCTCTATAACATAACTGTTCCTATATCTATCTTTCTGAGACACTTCACACTTACTATGCAGTGCTTGCATCTCTACTGCATTGATCCTACTTTTATTTTTCTTCTGCCATACCTAGCTTTCACTGCCATATATAATCAGGGATTAGGACTCTATTATAGATAGCAAGCATGCTTATTGTGAGACCGCTTTTTCTATTCATAATAGCGAGCAAGGCCCAATCACTTTATTTCCGCATTCACTTTCCTTTCAATATCTCTGTCATGTTTACCATCATTTGTAAACGGACTGCCGTGTACACTCTTTCACTTGTTCGACTTTCTCACCTTCTATAAGTATATCGCATTCAGTCGTGCCTTCTGCCCCTTTCAAACATCATCACCTTAGTCTTACTGACATTTACTTTCATAACCCTTTTCTTAACAGATTCATTCATTTTTTATCATCTGCAGCCCGCATGTCGACGTTGCAAGGATTACTTGATGATCGGCATACAGGAGACATTTGACAGACAGCTCATCCATCCTTAGTCCACACTCATACTCTTTCAAATCATACAGACGTCTATCCATGAATAGGTTGAATAGCCACGATGAAGCTACACATCTCTGTCTGACACCCCTGTGGATATCAAACCAGTCAGTGTATGCCATTTATTCTGAGGCAAGCATTGGTGCCCCTGAGTAGGGATTGCAGTGCTTATATCAATCGCCTACTCACACTGTAAATGGATAGGGTTCTTCATAGATCATTTCTTTTCTATCATTATGTTTTTCCAGAACTGTGAAAATACAAAAAACCTTTTGGTCGCTGGCCAAAAAACTTTTCTGCAATGTTTCTCAGAGAAAACAATTTGGTCTTACACCCCATCCCCATCCCCGACGAGTTTGCATGAAAAGATTGATGGATGTCAGTGAGGCAAGAGAGATATGCAAACATCGTACCATAATATGGAAATCTAGTGTCTGCTTACCCTTCGTGGAAATAGGTGTGAGTTTATATTATCATTATTATTACAAATTTTATTTATTTGCAATCTTATTGTTTGGTAACCTCATTTTTGTGCCAGATGTAGTAATTATAATACTGACTCTATGTACCCATTTCGAAAATTATTTAATAGGTGACAGCTGAAATTGCACTTTTTTAAAAATAACAAAGTGATTGAAGATCAATGTTCATAGATAGACTTACCAAAGTGTTTACTAATAATTCAAAACAATCGCATTTTTGAACTTTTACATAGTGATAACAAATTATAGTTCAAAATTACATAGTGAAATGTAATGTTTTATTTCAACTAGTGAATGATTTTTTTTTTCAGAAAAGCAAAAGAAAAACAATATTTCCTATTTACATTCAAAATAAATATACATTTTAATATGCGTTGATATGTAATGCGTAATATGTAAAATGCATTACCCAGGTATCATATTCAATTTGTTTACTGTGTGATAACACAGTAAGATTACTGTTATCGCTGACATAACATACCTGTTCCATAGCAAATAAGATTTGCAGTGATATGATACCATTATTCGATATTGTAAATTCGGAAATGAAAAAAATTTTTATTATGTACTTTACTCCTACTCAGCTATGACTTTTTTTCTATTTAAGTTTTATTATATTCTAACTGTCATCCGAGATTCTGCCTGCGTGTACATGAATGAATTTCTGTATCTTTTATATTTCATGTGTCCACTGCAATTCTGGGACCACTAACTATGTAGTTGAGGAATCTATATTACGTTCCATTGAAAGCGAGATTATTGGACCATAGTCACCACACTGGCCAAATGCTTGTTCAACACTTAACTCTTTAAAATCGTGGTAAACTTCTGTTTTAAAACTTAACTCTTTAAAGTTTTTTCAACTTCAAATGAAACATTTGTCTCGAAACTTAACTGTTTGAAATCCAGCCTTAGAACATCAGTGTGAAAAAAAAATTTAAATATTTCTCACTCTTAGAAAGAAAACATTTTTAAGATTCTGTATTTCTAAAGAAATGTGGGAGCCTTATAGGATCACTTCTCTGTCCATCTGTCTGTCAAGACCTTCTCAGGAACGTAGGAAGGTATAAAGTTTAAATTACAGAAAAAAACTGGTAACATTGTTTACTGTGAAAATTTAGAGTTATAAACTTTCGTGGAACTATACATAACTAAATTTTATATCAATTATAACTGTTCTGGATCCAATTGCAACTGACAAAAAAGAAAATGCATTATTGGTGTTAAAATACCAATGCCACAATGAATACACAATTCATTAAATTTTTGTCAGTGACTTTGTGTGGGACCCAAATATTGAAGTCTGGTATATTCAGGTTTTTTCAAATGGATTAAAGCTGTTTTGTGGTCAATCCCCAGCTCTTCAGCTATGACGTAAGAACTAATATGCCGATCTTGCTCTACTTTTTTCAAAATGGCATCGATTTTATCAGTAACAGGTCGGTCTGAGCGCGGTTCATCTTTGACATCAAAATACTGAACGGGAAACGCTTGAATCCAGTTTGTGGTACTCTTACTGAAACTATTACATCTATAAATATCATAAATTGTTTTCGTGGCTTGTGTCATATATTTTCCTTTTTTGTAAAACTTCGAAATGTATAGAATCTCTATGCTAGATTTACGTATTTTCTTGAACAGAAAAACAATAGAAAAATGGTGGGACATCGTTTTTACTTTTCCTTTTTTTAAAAGTCATCTATTTAGTAATATCAAAACTGGCTAGATACAAACAGCATAAACAATGAGATTTTGCTGCAACCTTTTAGTTATAAAATAAGTACAAAACAACTTTTTCATATTAACATTATAAATCTATAACGTAGTAATACCAACGTGCAGACTGATTATGCAATATAATCACTAAACATGTGAAAACTATTTTTTTTCCTTGGATTAATCTATAAAGTACTCCTCCACACATTTTTGTACATAACATTTTGAACACAAGTCAAAAAAAAAATGCATCAGCAGATTTTTTAATGTTCTTATTTAAGTGTCGACATCTTTTAATCAAAACGTACAAAACCGATTTTGATTGCAATTAGTGATCATTCTATTTATCCGAATTATGCTTTATAGAGATTATGTTTTTTTTATTATTGCTATAATAATGTGTTAATGTCCTTGAGCATTTTTGGATCACAGTCGATATTTCCAAATCAAGTTGCATTTATTAGCGTAGTACATTAATAGTTAGCAAATCTATGTTTTATTACATTAGTTAAATGCAATTAAAAAACATTACGTTGTTTCCTATTCAGAGAACTATTTATTAACAACTTTTACCTAAGAATAGACCTATTAGATAACAAATTGTATAACAATAGATGAGACACTGTCACTGGTTTTGTTCGACCATTGTCAAAATGTAAATTAACTACATACCTAATAGGTATATGTGTTGTTAAATATTTGTCAAGGTTGAAGCTTTCATTTCAATTTTCATTTTAAATAATGGTGTAGTGCGCCGCCATTAGTGACGGCGATATTGCCGCATGCGCTATGACATTTTTAGATTTTACTGATTTTTCTTAATTAATGAAATAAGGTCACAATATATTGCTTATTAAAAATTTAATTCTGTTTAAAAAATGTAGTTGATAGATTGATTATATTAATGCAAATTTGCATGATGATTGCCATTGCTGGTAATTTGTCAGTAACAATGTATTATTAAGGCTAAGTTTGATCTTAATTCATTTAAGGAATATTCTTTCTCGTCGCTGAGTTTGACCTCACAGAAAGAAAGTATAAAATTAAATAAAAATAATATTCATGGAGAAGTAAGTACTAGATACCAAAAAAATATTTAGAAATTGAAAAAAGAAAAATAAATTACACCTCAAAGGAAAATTATATTCAAATTCTCAGTTCCTGAGAGAAGACCACATATATGTTTAGAATGAGATAGATATTCTTTATTCAGCCATTTTTATTTCTTTTCTATTTTAAACAATATTTACCCTGCAAACCTGGGAAACGAAGCTGTTTCATGTGATTCAAATATGCGGAACAAAGACATTTCAAGAGATCTCTCATGCAATATTCCACCCTACTTCCTGCACTTAAGGGGGGGTAAGGTTATAAAATTTTTATTTTTGCAATTTTTTTTCTGAATGAACAATATGTCGAGAATATTGTGTACAAATTTTAAGTCAATTTGACTAAAACTAAAGGAGTTACAGCGTTTCAAACGACCGGCCGTGATACCTGATTTTTATACCTGTCCGGTAGCCTGCTCAATACCCCCTAGTAGAAAGCAGCTGCAATTCCTTTGTTTTCCCGATCCATATCTCCATCTGTGTTTTTTTTCAAAGGAAGGAAACTAGTTTACTGGCACACTTTCTGCTGAATGGTTGTGTACAAAGCTAAAATTTTCTTAAAATTATTCTCAAATTTTCGTTTCTGTTCGTTTGTTTATAGTTGTATTTTCACTCGTTTAGTGTTGTTTTGTAATTAATTTATTTATTTGCAAAATGCCAAAAAAAGTAAAAAAAAGTGGTAATATTGTGGGTCGACCGAGAAAAAAAATCTTTCCCATAACGTGGAAATGATAGTGACAATGTTTTACTATATGGAGATGGCATTGATGACTCTATCTAAGTATAAAAATTCATGTTCTTTTATTGATGGTTTATTTCGAGTTTTCACATATAAAAAACTTTAAATCAATTTTCCCGAAAATATCATTTTGAAGTTCGTGAACATTAGAACTCGAAATCTACCGAATCGATCCTTTTGAAAATTTGAACATTACTTCTTCACATAAATCAACATGCATTTAAGAAGAGTTTTTTTTTTTCTTTCTATTTTTTAATAACAAATCAAACGCAATTTTTTGAGCTAAAATCGCGTTTTTCACTTCCAAGTGCTGAAAAAAATGAAAAAACTCTTCCTTATTAGCTCGAGAAATACATCACCTTTAAAATGCATATCAATTTTTTGTTTCCGATGATCTGGTAACGAGTTATAATATTCACCACAAAACCACTTTTTTTCAAGGCGCCTCGGGAGATTCACCATCACTGGCTTATTTATCAATATTTTTCATTGAAAATATTTTCTGGCATACTTCAACAGTTGTACAATAATATGTAATTAAATTTAATAAAATTATATTACTTATGTCGCCGCAAAAAAATTACCAAAATATGCTTTTTTTTTCGTCTTTAATACCTTACCCCCTTAAGAAATGCTGTCACGCGTGCAGTCGGTGTGATTAAGGTGTGTTCTGATTGGTTGTATCTGGCCTTAATTATTAACATGCTTTATAACAAAAAACTTATTTTTTTTTCTATAGGCTTTAAAAAATTCCACTTAATTTTTCTGGTCAGATTTATATTTTATTAGAAATATGTATATATATATAAAAATAGTCATAATTTGTACATTTCGCTACATGTTATTTTGTGTCAGTGATTCTTTTCTGTCATGATTTGCTGATGATGGCAGTTTTGATGACTTAAAGTGACTTCTCTTTATTTCAATTGATGTCGCTGTGAATCTTAATCCCTAATTTGGTTCCGCTTCAATATCTGATCTTTATATTTGTTTACATTTCAGTATAATCAAAGAATAAATATTCAAAAAAACATAGTTTTACATTAGACAAAAATAAGCTACACCTTACTTTGTATGCATATAATTTTAGCACCAAGCTCTTATGCAATATTCAAAGTCAAATGATATGAAAAAAGAGCTCGCTGTCTTCACAGAAATAGAAAATAGCCACATAAAGCTGTTTGTGCGAGACACCAATGACACTAAGGTCTATGACCGTAACACGCGTCGTCTGGCCTTGCGCTTTGTCTATGGTCATGGCATATCACAAACTCACCGGAAACTGTACATGTTTAAAACGAAATTAGAAAATGTTAGGAATGAGAGTGACTGGGGATCAAAATTTGCTCACCCGAACCACTTCTGTCAAAATCGTTATTTCTATTATGCTGTATTATAAAAAATCAGTTTTATTCATGTTTCGTTATACACTTAGGGTAGGCTTAAATTTTATAACATAATAATTAGGATGCTTTCCTATAATTTTTTTGTACAGTGTGCATCATTCAAAAATTGTATGATGAAAGTACAGGTGTGTCGAGTCCAAAAATCAATTTAATATTGCATTTTGCTCCATAAGTAGTAATAATAAAGATATAAGTAGTAGAAATAAAGAGATAACAAAATCTATCATAATAGAAACTGCTTTCTAAACATTTAAAGTGTTAAACTAGTTTGTTCGCCATTCGATTTTAAAGTAAAAAAGTTTGAATGTTGCTCAAATCTAAGCAATATGTTCTTAAAAATGTGTAAATGTCCATTGCATATTATTATGAAATTATTTTGCATTGTGCAGAAAGAGTTAGTCAGGAATTTTATTGAAGTGCAGCAGATGTAAGGCCAAATGATCAAATATTATTATTTACGCGTACATTTCAAGTCTGCATACTAATTAGGATCTTCATAGCAGTTACGAAGGAAGTGAGTCATTTGCCCAATGAATAATATTGGATTCCTATCACAATGTAGTAAGAATGGCTTATATTAAATAATTTATTTGTTCATTTTTAATATTTTTATTATTGTTCACTTATTACTGGGAATTTTTAGAGTTCTTTTCCCAAAAGATGTCAGTGGAATCCTATTATTACTAAGCCCACTTCATCCATCCATTTACATTTATAAAGCTGTATTCTTTGATCTATAAATAACAGTAGCCAGAATGTGTTATTTCGGCGATCCCAATAAAAAGTAAAAAAGCAAACGTTAAAAAATTAAGGGGGTCCACAATACAGGGAACATGTTTTTTATTTTGGCTCTATTGTAAAAAAAAAATAAGGAATGCCTAAACATTAATTTTGATGTAATTATAGTGCAAAATCTAAATAAAAATAACAAATAATGAAACCGGCCAAGTGTGAGTGAGGCTTGCATTGAAGACCCAAACAAATGGAACATATTTTTTTTTCTTAGTATGTAACAAAAATATTCATAAAATATCATATTTAGAATTGAACAATTTAAGCATAAATAGTTAATATTGTATTTAAATAAATAAATATATTGTACTAGAAAAATATTTAGAAAATTATGTAGTGGTATGGAACCATTGATGTACAGTACATTAATAAAAGTTAATAAACCAAATGTTTTAGGAGTTTAGAAATATTTTTACAAAATTTTGTAATTATGAATATATTATTATACTAGTTTTTGCCCACTACTTTGCCCGCATCACAACCCGCTTGGACACGTGGATGATGGTGTGTCAACAAGACGTTTCAATTGACCGCGGACTTCGCCATGCGTAAACATAAGTAATGAGCTACCACATTATCAATATCTAATGTGAGCGAGTGTTAGTATTGTAAAATGTATTTTTCCGAAAGAAATAGAAGGAATAAGTAAACTCAATTCGACTTTTTTTTCACTCACCACAGTGCTGTGGTTAAAACTCTGTGTGTTCTATGTACTAAGTTTACTATGTACTATTACGTATGTACTAAGATAAAATGTAATCAACAATTATTTCAATTAAGGCAAAATAATTTGAGGTGATATATACAAATACAACTATTTGCCCCTCGACTATGCTATAATAAAAAATCTATTTTTGAAGGTCACAACTAATGTAATATGTAGCTAGAATGTTTTCTAATCTATGAAAATATTAGCTGAAAAATGTAGTTTTTTCATAATGACATGGAACTTTCTGTGTACTTTTATATTCCACTTGAATTTTGTCGATAACTGGCTTTCGTCCGCGACTCTGTTCACGCTGATGGAGAATCTTAATTGATCTTTATTAAAACCTCGTTCTTATCCTTATCCTGATCCCGTTACCAATCCTGATTTCGATACTGTTTCCAAGCGATATTAGAATCTCTCCCCTTTTCCTTCTCCCTATAATCTCTCTTTTACTTTTATCCTTTCGTCCTCATTCTTGCTTGCCTGCTCGCTTTCTTCACTCCTGATATCGCAATTATCCTCTCGCGTGTATCGCATCCCATCTTCTGGTTCCTCCTTCTCTCTTTTCCTCTACAAACAAAACAAAATAAATATGGGAAATTAAATAATAAGTAGTGATTTTTAAGCATTTTTTCCGCAAATTACGCATGATTTATTCACATAATACATTTCTCTTATTTTACACGATGAAAAATTACACCTTTGTACCAAGTGTCATCAAACTTAGTTCAGTTATTATCGAATTATTAGAAGACCTGAACCTGTTCTACATTCGATGCTGGTCCCAGTGTTCATCTCGGTTGTCCCTTTCTCTCATATTTCAGGAGATAATTAACCTCTACGGAAAATTTGTTTAAAAGGCATTCAGACATTGGAGAAGAGCCAGACAAACAAATGTACCAAAACTATGGGCATTATATATAGCTAGTTGCAGTCTTATTCATTAAAATGGTCAAGCCGTTGTTTAGTTACAAGGACACATACAGAAATATAGATAAAATTTTAAAATGGTAAATTCGGATTAAGTGCATCGTAAAACGAATATTTATTACAAAATCGGTTGTATGCATAGGGCCTTCATATATATATTTTATAATATTATATATTAATGTAGCTATACACGACTGTAGTTCTATCAGTGCCTCACATTTTATCAGAATCGGTTAAGCCATTGTCATGTTATAAAATGGCATACAGACAAACAGACAGAGAGATAGTACTGTATATTTTAAACGACTTTGTTTTGTAGCATTGTACCAAATTCTATTAAAATCGGTTTAAATTTCATCTTCTTTATATATGTGTAGTTATTATTTTCGGATGGAAACGAATTAACAGATGCATCGTAACAAACGCGTTTTTCAGTAACTCGCTTTGTTCGCGGCTTTAACTGGGTCAAATTATGTGTTAAAACTCCGTGAAAATTCGTTGAGTTGGTTTGAAGGTTAGCGTGATCAAACAGACAGACAGGCGGACATCGTTTTAAAAATTGTCTTATTTTATTCTCTTGTACCACATTACCCGCAATCAGTTTGGTAAATAATTTCTAATGTAGGTACACGTAGTACAACAGAGACGGAGCAATTCTGTAATTTTGTTATATCTATTCTTACAGCCGTGTATTGATTTCAGTCAGGAATGACAAAAAAATTTCTCGTGAATGTACTTTGAGAAGTAGTCTACAATTATGAACGTAAATTTGAGAATGAAAACAAAAAAATATCACGATAATGAAATTTCTCCCGTCGAGAAAGAGCCGAGTTCCGAATGACGTATACGACTCCAGCAGAACAGACATCTGACGGGCGTGCGCAGTTCATCTTTGGGACATCTGTGGGACCGTGTAAAATTAAAACAATTATTGTGTACGTCGAGCATGCGCGGACCACGTGTCCGTAAGTTGAACCAGAACATGTAATCGTATTTATAATGCGAGTCGCCAACAGCGACAATTAATTTATGTGCTTAATACACTTATATGTATATAATTACCGACACCCTTCACCACTCTTCTCGAGTACTACTCTAATAGCACACGAAAAAAACTGGCCAAAGCATGTCGGATCTTGCTCTTTATAGGGTTTCGAAGCCGTTATTTATAAAGAAATGCACTACAGATGAAAAGTACGTTGTTACACTTTTTCCATGTTTCCCATGTATAAAATAGTTGTAAGCACTTTAGTCGCCTATAACTAGATAAACAAGTGGGTTTGTTGACTATTACTATTAAACTAGTGTAAACTAAAGCGCACTAGCATAACAGCGTATGTTTATAGTACTTACGTCCTATGGTTAGAAGCGTAGTTTTTGTCAATAACTCAAAACAGTATATCTGACCATATTCAAAATAATTTCGTTGAAAGTATTTATTAGCGTTACATTCATTGCTTTTCCATATTTTAAAACAGGCTTAAGAAATAAAGGGAGGGGACAATTTCTGCAACTTTCAGAACGATTATTTCCGAAATTATTTACGTAATGTGAAAATTTCTTAAAACATTAGTGTTTTGAAAGAACTGTCAAAATATGTGCAACACATTGATGTTTGCCAGAAAAAATTTTTTCATTTTCTGTTAATTTCTAGGATAAAGCGCCATGAAATTTTTATTTTTGATATTTAACTACCAAACTATGAAGCGGCTTATATAAGATACCTATAATATAAATTTCTTCTATATACATCTTGTAGTTTTTGAATAAAATGTATGTTGCATACGGACGGACGGTCAGACATGACGAAACTATAAGGGTTCTGTTTTTGCCATTTAGGTTCGGAACCCTTAAAACAGCTTAAAACGATTTCGCATCGAATGGTCAAAGCCACATGCCGATACGTTCAGTAATTCTTAACTGATGTTCAGGCGAAGAAAATGTTCATTATATATGCATAGGTCAGGATATTTGTATGTTAAAAGGACAGAACACAAAAGCAATTTTTTGCTGATAAACTTAAAACGTGCTCCGCTATTAAATTGTTGAGCTGAAGTTCTTAAAAAAAATCGATCTGCTATTTCACTTGTATTTGCCGAAATCGAATGAAAGATAATTGAAATCAGATCGGTCTTGAATAACTGAAAAGAAAAAGTATAGTAAAAGGTAAATTAGTACGAGCCCTGGTAGCTCGGCGGTTAAGTGCGAGGGTCTTCGAATGCGACGGCGTCGAGTTAGATCCTGACCTGGTGGAGCACTTGATGAATGAGTTTATTTTAAGTCAATTTAAACCTCTAGTACTGCGCCTCGAACCGCACGATAAGCCTCGTCGGGCCGGCGTGGGAGGCTTAAGGCCTCTAAGACGGAAGTGAAGTAATCATGAAAGGGTGCGCCTCAGCCCTCGCCGCGGGGGTAGTTGAAAACCTGACACTTAAAGAAATACATGTGATATTCAACGATATCGTTTATTAAACATCGTATTCAACGTTATAGTGAATTCGCAATTCGAGTAAAACCGGTTCATTCCCTCAAATATAACAATAATTTGATATTAGTCAATGTTGCTTTCATTTATGGTATGTCCGACGCAAAGGACCGAAATGCTCAATTTTTTTCATCGATCAATCGGACGCGGATATTGGAATTTCGAGGGGTAAATCCAGGTTTCTAATTATGGTCGTGATGATATGTTTTGTCTTCTTTCGTTTATTCTATTGAAAGCGAATATTAAATCGTGGTATGTATGAGGGTATTGCATGCAATCCACCTTCGAATATGTTCTTCCGCTACGAATCCCTATCCAACGAATTGAATATCGATTCGAGAGGATTCACAGATATCGAACACCTAAACGAGTGTTAATATCTTGTTTATCTCAATTCGATAAAAAAATTGAATGCAATTTCTACGTTTGTTTCGTGCCGATTCAGCACATCCTCTGGAAAATGTCGGACAGTCACATCCACCGTCATGCCAAGAGTATTTAAACTATCAACAACCGATGCGCCTATGTTTTAAGATTTTAAAATATTCCCATTCTTAAACGGCAACTCCTCATCTACATGTAAAACAACGAACTTGTGATGTGACAATTGTGACTGTTTTTGCTAAATCCATGCCGGTTCTTCTCATAAATGTCTTCTATCATATTCGACCTCAACAAGGTACACGGGTTACAACCAGGGTTCTATGATGGATGATAAAGGCGCTTGTAGACTTGAGGTCTTCCTTTACGTGACAGCGCACATTCCGTTTATTCCTCTCATTTATTCTTCTTTCAATATCCCCCCTTATCTTTACCGTCTTCCCTCGATCAAAGACTCAGACAGATATACAGATCATTTAATTTTATTACTTCTTACATGTCATATTATGACGTTGCATTAAGTTACACCATTGCTTATTTTAAAACTGCGACTTGAGTCTCTGCTCACATTCATTAGCCATACCTTCATCGTTGACAGAATCTTTAATTGTGGTCGCAACTTCAGCAACTTGCACGCCTACAGTGCTAGGAGATAGGAGACATTTGACGAGTAATTCGCCCATTTTTATTCCACATTCAGACACTTTTAAATCTTTGACACTTGAAAAATTTATGAATAAGTTGAACCGGTGTCGAACAATGCAGCCAATTCACTAGAACGCCGCATTTTTCCTAATTCGTCAATAAGCTATAATAACGTTATTTCGACAACCCACTCGTTTATATAAGTACTAGCTTTTGTCTGCAACTCTGCTCGCGTAGACAAGGGTAGTATATATACAAAAAAAAAATATTTCAAAAAGTACAAAAAAGCGACTTCTACTATCACACGATAGTAGATGAAATGTTTTTTTTTTTTTGGATGAGATTTGCCTAAAATCCGTTCTTATTGAGCCTGAAAAAAACAACTATGCCAAAATTCAAGTCAATCGGACCTATAGTTTCGAAGATCTCGTGATGGGTCAAGTCAGTGGTATTTCGCTTATATATGTATAGATTACCTAGTTCATATTAATCGTTTGTATATTACAATAATTCATCAACGTCCGTTCAGACGCTCTCGAAGAAAATGATTTTACCTATTGTAATGGTAATTATGGTTGTAATTTAACCGCCAGCTATAGCTATAGCTAGTGGTTAAATTACAACCACATGTGCAAGTGTATATATCGTTATTGCACATTTTTTAATCAAGTCTATTGCGAGTGCAGACAAACAATTTTTTTTTCTGTTTTCGGCCGTGCCCCCCCTGTGTTCTGTATCACAACAAACTTCGCCGGGTCGGTTGACGGACGAGCCGGTCAATTAGTGGAGTGACGTGTCGGCCGGCGGACCGTCCTTGCACTTTGCCGGGTCGGTTCGAGTAGGTGTACTCTCTCCTCCACTTGGTCCGTTTATGTCGATTGTGCTTGTGGTTGATAGCGTTCTGTATCGGGGAGAGTTTGTAGCAAATGTGATTGAATGTTGATTAGGTAGATATTCGATACCCATTTATAATACATTTCAATTATTCTTTATGTTAATGTTGTTTTATATATTATAATAGCTTGCCAGAAAAACTAAATTAGGCAAATTTTCAAGATTGTTTGATTTTTTATTGTTTAAATAATAATATAATCAATCAACACATATTAAACATGGTAATATCAAAAATAATTTATAACGACTATTTAACATAATTTCGGACTGTTTTATCCGAATATGATTTTAAATGACCGATATGAATTACATCTTCAACATTGATCTTGCTAAGTTTTCTAAATGGGTTTTCAGTTCTAAAAAATCTCCAATCACCATATTGGCATTCCATTTCGAAATACCAAATATTATGCGCCACTAAATAGTAAATTTATTTCTAAAATCCCATTAATCACCCGACATAGCTCAAAATGAGTTGGAATTTTAAAGCATTAGTTAATGCTTTAAAGGTTTCGACAGTTTTTCTTAGAGTCTAACTAAAAATATTATGATTGTAGATCTGGTTAGTTTACGACTTACCTAGTTTCTTACCAAGTTATAATGAGATGTATACCGATGGCATAGAAAATAAATCACTCAATAAATAGCTCAATAAATATTTATCATTTCGAATCATGTTCATAATTAACATCCATATATTTTGTAATCAACTTTGACCATTTGATGTGGAAATTTACGCAGTCATCGTGATTATTAAATAAACCCTCTAATTTGTAATAGTGTTGATACTTCTTTATTTTGAAAACGTCTTCACGATATTAATTACAATTCAATGTTTTATTGTAATTTTATGTTTACGTCGATTTTACCAAAAAAATCATCAATATACAGTGCACGAGCTTACAATGAGGGATGATACTAACAAATGTTAGACGTCGATATGTAATGATATCGAGTGATAATTCCATTTGTTGTGACATAAATCACATCATAGAGAAAAGATAAATCAAATTTTCGATACCTACGCTACTCTTGATCATAGTTTGAATACGCAATAATGCACACCGCACACCAACGGCATGACACATTTGCTTTAGCCCTCGTGTCTAATTATTAACAGCCCTCTGTCTGCTATAAGACTATACTAACCTGCGTTATAAACGACAAGGCATCTGTATGAAGGGCAAATTCGGCGAAGTCACATTACTCTGTGTATATTTCAGGAGTGTCTATTCTTTTTACGATCTTCTTTGAAATCGTGGGACTCGGAACTTAGCTCTTCGCTCCGGTCCGGCTCAGGTCGTGAGCTATTGAGGATTGCCATTGGTAGGATGATAACCAGAATTCGACGACTTAACGAGTTTGTTTTAGTTTTACCTCTTTCAAAACGTCATCAATCATTTCGTCCCTAGCGAGAATCAAACCTTCTCTGATTTGAAAGCAAATTGCCAACCGCTCGGCCGTCTTCCCAATCAGAAGCACCGAGAAGCCGGTCTTAATAAATGAAAAGAATGAAATGAATAGTTTCTGTTTCACTACAGTCTTTCGCTGGCTGGAGATAGAACGCACGACTGCCGTTCGGCAAAAGGCCTCGTGTAACAAATAACAACGTCTATATCGTCGTTGCAGCAAATGGTTAATGAATAACAAAAATATATATAGTAGCCACTTTTAAATTATTGCAATACACTTGCGCACCATTTGTGCCACACCGATGTAATGTTTAAACAGAACGTGTCGGCGACAATGGAACCGCTCCGCGTGTCGTGCCGCGACACGTCTTTCGCAAGGGGTTAACGGCTGTTCATTCAATTAGTAAAGCTGTGATCACCCCCGAACGACCAAGGGTTTATACTGTAACCTCATATATACACCAGCGGTCATTGAAGATTCATTATGAACATTTAAGATCATCTTCAAAACGACCCTCGACATTTCTGCTTAGTCATCTCAATAGTTACTTGAATTTTGATGTCGTTTGTAATCAATATTTTAATTTACAAACGATGTAATCGATACATCGATTAAGCAATATTTATAAAGATTTAAAAGTGTAATAGTTGATATTTCATTTTGAAAATTGTACTGAAGATTTGTAAGATTAAAATTGTACCAATGAAAGCCACAATTATTTATATACACGGAAAAGGTTTACTTAAGCTGAGAGATTGTTTTGAAAACCGTCAATATCTTAAATAAAGCAAAATATCACATTACTCTAGTAAATTTTCTCGAATCAAGAAAATATTTCTGCTTTCGAAAAATTATGAAAGTCTACCAAAAAATTTTGACTCAAAATATTTATCTTAAATCAACATTTCTTTCTTTTTGTGTACTAACTGATGAAATGTACCTCAAGAGTCGTAAATTCTCTTTAATTATAATGGTAATTTAGCGCTCCCATCCTTTATAAATTTCGAAATGATCTGCTCCACCTACAAAGACAGTAGTCCGACTTCGCCATGTCATCTGCCTATCTCCGAAATAAAGGTCGTAATGTTAATTAGGGTCTCTAGCCACACTTTATCAGTGTACACGCAGACAGATGTGTGGATAAGATCACTATAGTTGCTTGCCGTCCGTCGCGTCGGATTTAGCAAACGACACATCGCATGCTTATGTCGGGGTCGTTATTCGCACGGATTAATTTGTTTTATTAAGCCGAAATAGCGTCTTAATTGAGGGACCTTATGAACACAAAAATGTATTTTGTGCATACTTTTATAAATGTTTATTGAAATGATTCAGTTTCATTCCTGAGGGAAAAATTGAGTTATAGACAGTGGCAGAGGTATTCTACCACTATTGCAGCTAATAGTGGTGGTAGATCCCCGATTATAATTAAAGAAGTAAGATCTATGATCATCGTTTCTGAATTCTGAAATGATCTGTGTAAGAGTTCCTTGACATATCATGTTGACTATAGTAAAGTCTTGTGTGATATTCTAGAAATAATTTTCTAAATTAATATACCATATGAGGAGCGTTGTTTATGCTTGAATAGAACTTCTGTTCATAAGAACTTTTAGTGTTTGGGCAGTGGTGGCAATTTTTTATTACTAGTTTTTATACACTTTCTGGTGTTGACCAGAAATAAGAAACATGACCACCGCTCATATATTTCTATTAAGAATGCAGGCCTTGATACTTGGACTCGTGCAAAGTCGAAAGCCGCGTTTACAAGAGCACAAAAATTATGACAACTTATTTTCTATTCACTCATCCACATACCCAGATAATTGCACATAAATCAGACCGGGTAAATAGATTAAGATATTTAATGAAGACTATTCAAGACTCTATTGTGAGTGAATTTGTGATGTTCGACATTCTGTTAACATGACAAAATTAAAATTTCACAATATTATTTTTAATATATTTTAAATACTATTTATTTATGTTGCAGTACATTTGGCAATATTTGGAAAAAAATATCCTGCAAAAAATAATTTATCAGTAAAAGTAAGGCAATTACAGAATTGATATCGGAAGTAAAAATTAAAGTGTAATGCGTTGTTTTGAAAGAGGGACACGTTTGGATATATCTTCCTTTACAAAAAAAATAAAATAAAATAAAATGGAGAATAACAGCTTACAAGAGAAATTCTATGTATTTCCTATGTTTTATTGAATGAAATCTTTCTTTTTACATACATGGACACGTAGATTTATATTAAACGTTTTCTATAACAAAGGAAGTATTTCAATTTATATCTAATTATTCTATGCATTTTGCATTTTTCCGTTTCTTATACAGCCACAAAACCACTGACTCATCTCGTATTGTAAACACGGCCGCGTTCCGTTGCTAACAGTAGGGCACGGCGAGACATTTTTCGACGTTCGCCTCAATTCGAGTACACCACGCGCCGTGCGAGACCCCATGTCGGCGTGATCGGACCGCGCCCCTGCGTGCGCGTCCGCGCAGGTTAACGTCTCCGTATTAAATCAAAACAACGCGGCCATTGTCTGGGTCGCTCTGAGAGCGGGCTGTGTGTTATAATTGGGAGAAATTGTTTTAGGGCGATGCCATATTTGACGCACGGTATTGAGGGAAGGAAATTGCTGTTTTGTTTTAGAAAATAGTATCCGTTTTTATTGTAATGGGGTGGCCAAATAGATCTGTTTGTCCGGGACGTAACCTGATTATTATGGTTTTTGGACTGATTTTAAATAACATTATTGTAAAGTGTCTCTTTAGGAGATTATTTCTAGAAGGACACATGAAACAAGTTCATGTATAATTCCACTATTATAATTGAAATCAGATTACACCTGTGTGTATAGAATTCGGCTGATTAAGGTGTTAAGAAATTAGAATACCTATGTATTAAAAACAAAAACAACACTATAATGGAAAATTAGTGTTAGGGAAAACTTTGAAATGAAGTAAAAATAGAATTTTTTTTTATTACTCTCTCTGTCCGCCTGTCTCTGCGCAAGGATTAATTGAAAATAATTGGGATAATATCAATAGAATCTACGTTATTTTATAGCTATTAGGCTGATATAAAAACATAGCTTAGTTATATTTCCATCAGTCGTTGTAGACCGATGTTACAGCTCTAAACGTCAGTACTATACGGTATTATTTAAAACTGGATTATGATCATACGATAGTTCTGAACTTACTAGCGACAAATTAGCCGTGGACTGGAAGCGTGAATGAAAGATTTAGTACGTGTAACAGAAGCCACAGAAGTGTGAAAATAGAAAATTAATAGAACGAGCAGAACTAAACAATATGCCGAAGAAATAGAAGAAGTACACGTAAGAGGAGAAATGAAACTGGAAGAAGTAGGGTGGGAATACGTTTACAGAAATAAATCATATATATTTGTATGTATGTGTATATGTATAAATTTAAGGTAAACGTCACCGTCAAAGGTTTTTTTTTTTATGTTTCGTCGGTCAAGGATCCCGCAAGCTAGTTACAGATCTCGCCAGCGCGCCTTGACAAAGTCACTTCAAATCAACGTCTCTCAATAGGAATATTTATAATATTCGTTATTTACATGACGCATGAGGACCTTGAACTGCGTAACCTATTAGGGCTCCGTACCTTAAAAGGAAAACCGGAACTCTTATGAGGACGTTCATCCGTTATATCTGTCCGTCTGTCACATAGGTGTATCTCAAAACATATTTTATTGTGGAATCTGGAACTTGGTCACGTTCGCTACTGGTGACGCGGCACAACAATTAGTAAAGAAAGTTCTCCATTAAAATTAAAGATTCAATAGGGGTTTTAATTATTAAATCGTATTAAGTGTCTAAAAATGTTGTCTCCAAGGATATTAAAAAAATTTTTTACGTAACCATACATTGTTGGTCCAGTGGTCTTCATGATGCAATTCAAAATTTTCTAAAAATCACCTTTACGCTCTGTTCTTCTAAATTTCTCGAACCAAAATATAGATTTTAATATGAATAGTAGATGGTCGGGTCATACAGATTATCGAAAAATTTCGCATGTTTTCAACAGTGAAATTTCTGCTGAAAAAAAATGTGTTTATGTACAAGCCCTTTAAGACCTTATATAGTATTGATTGTTATCAAATAAATATTGTTACGGAACTACACTGTTTATGTTACCGGACTCGCTCTTGGTCGGTTTTATTTTAACTCGTGTCTGTGCCGTACATTTCCAAAATTTTAATTATTTTTCTGATCGCGAGAACGCTGATTGAAAGTAGACAAATGAAAAGAAACAGATCACGAAGTCCTGCCATTCATTTAAGTAGTGTATTGTCCTTTTCTAACGTTTTACAAATTGTGCATATTAATAAATTCCACTTTGCGGAACCGTCGATTCCCGACTCTGATTCGCACTTGACCGGTCGAATAACTCTTTTTTAAAACATCGCAACCCATGCAATTATTATTCCATCGGCGACGATATTTCACTCTATATGAGGAAGCGTTCGACCGGGTCGTCGACCGGTGCCACCGTAGTCGTTCTGGTTCATCAACCAGAAAATTGTGCAGTCGTTTTGGTTGCTAATTAATTTTCCTGGCCGGGTGTTTTATACCATATAATTAATTTCTTTTTGCATAATACTTTTCAACTTGGAACAGTTCAAGTTTTTTGTGTTTAGTATATTGCTCCTTTCGTTTAATATTTCGACAGGCTTGACCATCTAGCGATGATAATATAATTATTTAAGCTTTCTGTTATGCGCGCTTCTCAATTTTGACATTACAAATAATAGACCGTTGCAAATATCCATATACTTTACACTTTGTAAGAGATTATATCATTTTTTTTTGATATTTTATGTTTGTTTTTCTTTGCAAAAATTTTAAAATTATCCAGCGCCATAGCCGACTGCTTTCAAAGATCGACAAACGTTGCAATCCTGAAATTCAGCTCTTACGACCATTCGACTCTGATGAAGTCGTCACGCCCTAAGGACTTCATCAGCAACGTTGCCAACTCGAGCTTTCATGGCTCATTCGTATTTGTGTTCAGAAACGATTAAATTTTTCGCAATTTTTATGTGTTACCGTGTTTCACACTCAGAATTTACTCGTCGACGTATTTTATTACATTCAACACTTCAGTGATATTTATTTATATTGAAATCGAATATGGACACGTTCTGTGGTCGTCCAGAGACAATAAAAACAAATCACGAGACTCAATCTGAATTTATGTTACATTCTAAAATAGCATGTCGTTTAGTGCAAGCCACTTTTGAATTACTTTTATAAATATTGTCCATCAATACTGTTAGCAAAATATTAAAAAGAAAACTGTTTGAAAATAAATTCCTGTCAATTAAATTTTAAATTAATTACCAGTTTCCATGCCGCGCTGCATGAATGGTCATTTCATTGAAATGGCGTTGGCGTTTAGAAATAAATCATTTTTTTAATATTTCGCAGACCATATACCATTAAGCATTAAAACATAAAATAGGTAGAATCCATACTTAATCTATACTTAAGTTAATACAACATATAATACTTCCTATATTAAATGCTGCTATTTTTACGAAGCTAAAAGTTTTACTGTTAAATGTGAACCTTTTACCAAAATTGGAGATCGCAAGTAAACCAATGATGCTCATTTTATTACTAAAGACATTTGAGATTGATAACATCACATTTAGTATGTTTTTATTATAGGATTAAATAGCTTTATAATGAATTCGCATTATACAGGCTAACACTAAAAAAGAGACATTATATATAAAAGATAGAAGTATCATGGGAACTAGGAATGACGTCTCATTCTCCGCCTAGCTAGTTCCCTCCATTTCAAATATTTGCTTATTTTACCTACAACATGAATCACATGCTTGTGAAGACTGCGCAGATGGGCGCTACTGTACGCATACTAGACAGAGCCTGATGGAATAATCAGTGATTATGCTATTAAAAAATGATTCATGCAGCCATAATATGTCAATAAGCAGGCCCTACTCAGAAGGGCTATCTGCAATTACTTCCCTACTTGTACTAAAGAAATGAACTACTACATCGATTCTAAAAATTATCTCATTCTTGTAAGTTGCACTATACGTGAGTAGCCTATATATTATTTCAATACTAGAATTTGCCTTGGCTTCTTTCAAATCCATATTGTGAGCAGTTGCGGGATTTAAATTGAAAGCAGGATAGCGAGGTGAATCGAGAGACGGAATTGGGACCGCTGTCGAAATTAAGTGTGAGACCGAGGATATATAATCAAGAGCATGACCGGGATGGATATCAGTGAGATCAGAATCGAGAATGGGACCAGGTATGATATCGACATCATCATATATACGATATAAAAGGTGAAAAAGTACTTCTATGCCCGTCTGGGCGAAGTCGCGGCTGGAAAGCTGGCGATAATAAATATTAGCCACCTCGTTGATTTCTTGTCCGAGTCAATAAATTTCAATAATAGTTAAAAAAAAGTGCTACTTCCGCTACTGTATGATTTTTCATACAAGTTGTACATCATATTATCACGAATTGGAGTCATTCAGCAAACAATTATCAAATTATTTTTCTTGATCGAGCTTCAAAGTACCATCGGTCCCTTTATTCAAACATAGTGTTATATAAAAGTAGAGGACTGGGTGGTGCTATTTTAGTTGCTCTATATTTATATGAATTTTTTATGTATTATAATTATAACTCAAACAAAATCATACATTCAGTCATTAACTTTTTGTAATTCAACCAATAATCAAGGTATTTATAGTGATCTCTGTTCTAATGTTGTATTTCATTTATGTTATTATTTATTTGACTAAATGGTAATTATTACAAATTAGTTGAATAAGAAAATGTCTTTTACTGTCTCAGGTAATATATTCATGTTAAAAATTAATGGTATCTCACACAGAAATCATATAGAATTTTATTGTATATATATATGCGCGTGCGTGCGTCTGTGTGTGCGTTATGAATATCTTTCTAAATTTAAAATTTTTTTGCTAATTGTCTAAAATATTAGAAATACTAGTGCTGTATTTTTATTATCATACCTTCATTGTATTGTTGTATTTTTCTCATTCAAAATTTCTTATTGCCAACATTTGAATTTTTATTATTCTTAATTTTGACTGTAAAACAATAAAATGTGTAAATTTAAAAACTGATGCTATATTCTACTATGCATCATCCCTGAAACCATTGGCTATTTAGCCTCCACAAATATATTATATATGGAATTGTACATCAGGCGTGAAAGTGCCTGGATGCACACTAGATCCTGACTTATAATTGTCCTAAATATTTATATCCAAAATTACGTTTGCCTTCTCAGGGTCTTTGGTCAATTCAAATGTGGGTCGGGACTGTTCTATAATGATTGTCGACTACTGAATGGCCTATAAATATTGTAACAAAGTCTGAGGTATGGAACAATTGCTTTAATTTGACCTAATTTAATTTGAACACTTATTACCTGCGTGAACATACATCAAATCTATTTGCCTTTGAAGAGGTTGCATTGACCATTTGACCACCACAACTCGATAAAATACTTATTGTTATTGAGCCGTGATAGCTAGAACTGTATCATGTACCGTTAGAACTGTATTTGTTTTTGTTTCGCAGGCCAAAAGGCTCAGCGGCAGCTGCGAGTTGGCGGCGATCAAAGTCATCAAGCTGGAGCCCGGCGACGATTTCGCCATCATCCAACAGGAGATCTTGATGATGAAGGACTGCCGGCATCCGAACATCGTGGCTTACTATGGCTCCTACCTCAGAAGGGATAAACTTTGGATCTCGATGGAATACTGCGGAGGTGGAAGCTTGCAGGTGAGAGATGAAAATTTTAAAAATCGATTTCCCTTTTTATGAGTCAGTCGAGTTCAAAAAAAGGAAATTTTGAAGTAAGAGTTAATTTTTTGGGTCACTAATTTAAGTTTAAAACTTAATTTGAAAAGTTAAACACAGTGAAATGGCAAAGGGGACTTTAAGTTTTATAATAACAAGTCAGTCTCAAACCATGTAATGTTTCAGTGTCCATCTAGGTATCTACATGTAGATATTCACCCCAACCATTTCTTCTCGTAATATAACTTTTCAAGTTATAAATACAAATAAATTAAAATTAAAACATTTTTTCTAGGCATTAATAGTCCCTTCCTTCTACCTAGTTACATAGTTTTAGGATTCCCCTAAGTCATCTGTCATTATTGCAGAAATTGAATGGCATTCGTACTTCTGACTGAATTTTTTATTTAGATTAAAATATCACATTGCATTTTTTTGACTTTTCCAGGATATATACCATGTGACCGGGCCGCTGACTGAACTGCAGATTGCATACATGTGCAGGGAAACCCTTACCGGTCTATCTTATTTGCACAGCGTGGGGAAAATGCATCGGTCAGTATTTTTGTTTTCTATTCACTTTAATTTGAGCTATTAAATACCATTACTCAATAGTATGCGTCAGACTTGAAGTTCGAGGCAGCTGATTGAAGTCATCAGCAAGCCTTATAATACATGTGCAGTCAAATGAAAGTCCATTGCTGCTATGGAAATAATTACTCATAAAATTGCACATTATTCATAGACATCTTTAAGTTTAATTCTTTATAAATAAGTAAATGAATGAATTTCATGTGGAATGCAAGGATTTAAAGAATGAATATGGTTGATTAGTTTTCAAGTCCGGTGCATAATATGTTTGTTATATGATTGACTCAATAGAACCCGATAAAGTAATTGGATATAATTAATATTACTAAAATTACACAAAATTCTATAATCGCTGTACATCAGTACCTGAAGTGGTAAAAAAAAGATAAAAGTTTCATCAAAATCTATAAAGTTGTTTCAATATTATTTTGATAGAAATAGGCGCCTCCAGTGATTGAATCGCATTTCATGTAGCCGAGTACCACAAGAGCTCAACTTGGCAACGTCGCAGAAATTATGTCTTCTGCTGAATGGATTCTTTAACAAAAAAAAAAGCCTTCAAGCTGAGACTTTATAGGATTTTGCTATGATTGACTAAGGGACATGTATGGGCTGTCCACATGAAATCTGACTGACACTATTTCTTTCATTGTAGAATAATAGTTCCTCAGAGCACAGAGGCATACATAAATATTATGATCACTTTTAACTGCTACTGAAGTATTTTTTGAAGTGTTATTTGTCACAGATGTGTTATAAATTAAAAATCAACAAATTAGAATACAATAATGCAGACTATGATTGATGGAGTAATCATACAATACGAAAAATTGAGGAATTCGTCCTTTGTCCACACAGGTGGAACTGCGGGCTCAGCCAGTTATTAATAAAATAATTGTTATAAATAATAAACTATTGAGAATTTACATATGAAATTGTCATTTTTAAATACTCGCCATTTAGATTTTTAATATTTATGGTTTAGCAATGAATTCTAAATTCAAATTATGAATGCAGAAACTGCATAAACCGGCTACAAATTTTACTGAACATTACGTCTAATCCAAAAAATATTTCAGGTACTCTTGCGTCGCGCCTACAGAAGAACCGTTTCAAAAATTTCAATAGTTATTTGTTTAAATGCTCTTAGTTTAGTTGAGATGGTTATTCATTAATAGACCCAATAGAGTTATCAATATTTTTTTTTATTTCATAGTTGAATCTTTCCACAAGACAGAGTGGAGTATGGCTAAATATAGAATCATTTAAATCACTTAGTCAACAGAGAGCATTGTATACCGTACTGTTGTCAAATGAGACAGTATTATAAAACTGTTCTGCGCACAAAAGAATGAAATTGAGAATAATGTTCCATTGTATAAATTTTTTTAATTGATCTTAATTTTGTTTCCGTTTTTTGATATCATATTTACTGTTATTTATATCAGTAATAATCCTACTACATATTTACTTCTCCCTTCTGAATTTCATCAATGTATAAAAGAAGTCACTATTGACCTATCTAAATCATCATACTTCATAAATATTCAAGGCATGCATTTATTGATCAATGTAATAATTATTCCGTTGAATTCCAGAGACATCAAAGGTGCGAACATTTTACTTACCGAATGCGGCGACGTTAAGTTGGCGGATTTCGGCGTCTCCGCGCAGATAACGGCAACCATAAACAAAAGGAAGTCTTTCATAGGAACACCATATTGGATGGCGCCTGAGGTATGCTCCAGTTTACTTTGATATATCATAATTTTCCAATAAACACTATACTACAAGTTAGGTATGTTTTTATTTTCTGTGTCTGTCTGTCTGTCTAAACTGATTTCCGAAACGGCTCAACAAATTGTTATCAGGTTTTATAAAGAGATTGATAATCTTCTGGAATATGACATAGGATCTATTTATCGATAAAAAAGTTATAAATACCAAGAATAATAGTAACAATGTCCAAGCGAAGATCAAGATAAACGTCGGGATGTATGAATCCCGGATGGAAATGCAATAAAATAAAGCCGATTGAGGTAGGCTTGCCGGAGCTGTTTCGTAACTAATATTTGATCATGTATATTCCGATATGCCAAGTCTGTTTTATTCTAGGTGGCTGCAGTAGAAAGGAAAGGTGGCTACAATCAATTATGCGACATATGGGCCTGCGGAATCACAGCAATTGGTATGTAGAAACATCAATGAAATTTTTATCCAAATTCTATTCTTTTAACAAATCAGTAATGTAGCCATTATGTCTAAATTAGAAATAATATTGACACTTCTGGCAAACCATCCCTACAACATTTTTCTTTCATTAGTTTCTTGTAGGGTTGACTAAACCCATTTACATATATCCATCATATTATTATAATAATATTGATTTTAATGTTGATTATGCGATTTACAAATTATTTTTAAAATTTATGCAGTGAACATATAAAATATTAACGTATACCATATGGAATCGATCATGCATTTATACATCTTTCCACAAATATGATCTCCTTCTTCTTTAGAACAATTTTTCCAAAGAAACAATAGTCATTGAAGTAGTTGTTTCAGAGAAAAATAGTTTAGAACATTCACTAAAAATTCACGAAACCCCTCAGTCATTCAACGCCCGCAGTGTCGCACAGCCGCGTGCCGTCTTTAAACTCACAGAAGCTAGGTTTTTTGGTTTTACGATAGATACTAATGTTAGTGTTAGGTAACAGTTGTAGTATAAGTATTGCGTTTGCGATATGGACGTTTTTGTAACTAAGATTGTGTGTAATTAATATTGAAGTGTTTAATAACAATGCCATTCAGTAGTCTCAAACATGAAAACATGATTTATTGTTGAGGAGCTTATAGAGGTGTCATTGCTGCGGCTCCAAGACTTTATAGTGAAACTTACCTTGACAGTCAACAACCTGCAAGACTGCAAGTAATATTGCTTGCTGTATCGTTTACGCGATATTTTGCCTTAGTTTGCCTTGTTTGTTTAGAGGTGAGTGGAACACATGTGGAAAATCAGGGACTAATTTAATAATGCCATTGGTGACCTTTGCATCACTGACAACATCTACTGTAATTTGTAGGTAAATGACTAGGAAAATTCTTTAAAAATTATACATCGCGGAGCCCGAGCGCGAGACATAATTCAAGTTAATCACGTGGTGCAGTGACTCGACAACCAGGCTCGCGCTTGCTGTCTGGCCGAGCATTTAGTAGGATTGTGTCTATATTATTTTATAAGTATATTTTGAATTATATATTTTTGTCATACTTACTTTGTCAAATTTGTTCTAAAAAGAATGAGATTATGAATATTTGCGAAAAGATGCATGATTGATACCATCCTTTATAAATGCAAGTAACACAAAGTTGTTGATTGTGTTTTAAAATGCCGATTGTAGATTGTATTAAGAAACAAAATGGTATAGTGTCTCATAAAAAATAAGACTTATTATATTAAATTCTATTTATTTGAGAGGGAGAACTATTTTTTATATATATGTCGATTATTAAAGTAACAAAGATCTAATTATTAAATACAGTCAAATTAGTATCAGATAATTATCAGATGTACAACTATATCTCTTTTTGTTTCATAATGTAAAATGTATTATATTAGTGGCCATCCATAGTTTGGTCTGTGGACACCGAGAGTGTTTAAACTAACACTTACGATTGGAATCACCACTTGTTGATTACAGCCTCTATCCCAAATTTCACATTCAATTATCTTGTATTTACCTTTCCCATTTATGTCAAAAATCAAATTTATACTTATTTAAAACAAAAATGTGTATCGTCTAAAAAACAAATAGCATCAAATTGTGTATATATAAAAATTTTTACAGTGTAGAACAACGTCGCGCCACTTTTTTCCGTTACAGACGGTCATATTTTAATTACAAGCATAATAAAATTTAAAATTTATTTCAAAAATTAAAAAAAACCGGACTGCATAAAAGTGAACTAAAAACCGGGAAACATGATAATGTTAGAAATTATTCACTATATTTTAATTGTAATATAAAAAAAACGTATATTTTCAGTCAGAGACCCAAATATAGCAAGAGTTTCAGCAAGTATGTAAATTTGAATCCAATGCTTCCGACTGCAAATATTTGTCATGTTTAATTGGATGATTTTTTACATTATCTTGTTTTCATGTGTTGTTTCCTCTTTTACAGTTGAACTTTTCAAACATGTTACTTTTTATACTTTTATAATTTTGTTTTAACAATAAACTAAAAAAGATTTATCATCATTATCGGTGTCCATGTCGTATCTTATTGTAATAATTGAATAAATGTAATAATCTTATTGTAATAAAAGAAATAGTCATTCTTTTATCGATATGTTTATATCAATTAATATTAATAAATTATAAATTCAATTTGTTTAATTCTTAAATAGAGATTATTGTTATTAAAAGAAACATCATATTTCGTTTGAAATACCTACTCAATTATATGTCCTTCAGTATGGTATGAATTTTTTTTCGTCTTTACCGCCATTTTGTGTTTCACAACCATCATTTTGGATTTATAATAAGTATTCTTTTAATTAGTAAGACTTACTGTATAATCGTAAAAACTTTATCACAAATATATAATAAGTTTTATAAAATTTGTGCGAGAATGGTTGCTAACCAGCTTTAAATCATTATATATCCTAAATGGTCATTCGAGATGAAAAATTTTGAGAGAAACCTGATGATGATTTTTTGAGATCTATATAATGATATCCTGTTTGACATAACATGTCGACTTCCATTTTTCTTTTTTAGAAAATGACGTCTGATTGTCGCTATATGAAATTTTCATTACTATCACGTCCTTTGTGACATTTACAAGATTAAGACAAATCGATTGACGTAAGAATCATCAAAATCTGCCCACGCGTATGGTCTCTAGAGTGCTACAAACATACATAGGCTGATAAATACATTATACTACTTTGCGTCGCCCAGTAGGGTAAAAATAAATATACTCACAAATAATAAATAGGTTATGCTTATTGTAATTAAAATATTATACTCTATAATGGAAGAAAAAGTGGCGCGGTGCTATTCATTTACATACCTGTATGTCCATAAACAAACCAATAGTTTATTTAAAACAAAATGAAGTGGTTTAAGCTAATCCTTGTTCAAATTTACTTTCAATCTAATTTTAAGTAGATATCATAGTTTTACATATTTCTGTTTAATCAATAATTTTTAATGGTAACACTTACAGAATTAGCGGAGTTACAACCACCTATGTTCGAACTGCATCCGATGAGGGTATTGTTCTTGATGTCTAAGTCAGGGTTCAAACCGCCAACTCTCAAGGAGCGCGAGCGATGGTCTCCCACGTTCCATAATTTCTTGAAGTCTGCGCTCACCAAGAATCCTAAGAAACGACCAACGGCAGACAAGTTGTTACAGGTAAGTAGAAGTCTAATCAATCGATTGAAAGAAAAATAAACATTCACTTTTTTGATAACCACGGTGGTATCAAGATTCAACCTGAGACAGATTTGGGAGGAGCTACAAAGCAATTATATGAGTTGTGCATACAAATATGTCATTTCCATTAAAATGCATGAGTTCTGACTTGCATTTTTGTGCATGCGATATACAGTTGCATATTGGAACATATTATTCAATATCGAAAGTTATAGCCTTACCGAATATCTAATTTATTGAATGTAGTATTTTTACATTTTGTTTTTTCTATATTTCAGCACGCGTTCTTCCAACAGGACATGAACAAGAGATTAGCAATAGAACTTCTACAGAAATACTCTAACCCGCCTACGCACTGCAACAGTCAAGAGGATGATGATGGGGTAAGTATAGGGAGTGATGAAAGCCTTGGGAATCATAGAACCATATCATAGAAAACATAGAAACTTTTTTTAATAGACGAGTTTCTATTTCAAAATCAAATGCGTAGTATGAAAGTGCATGTTCTAAATTTGTTGATATTGAATCTTAAAATGGGAATAATAAGCAAATATATATTTTTGAAGTTATACTTCTTTAGGCGCGTTATGAAAAAATGATGAGAGTGAAATTTTAAGATTGTGTGACGCAAAATTAACAGATTGAAGCTGCCCGCTTAGAATTCGAATTTCGAATAATGAGAGAATTTATGTACATTTAATATAAGAAAATAAAAAAATATTTATTTAATTTTTAAAATTTAAACTGAACTTTATTGACTGTGTTGGCGAGTACTTTGATACTCTATGGTAATCAGCGTCTGATGATGGAGCTGGAAGGTGGCCATAGGAACTCCGTAATTAAACGACGCAACCCCATCGAGTTTGGGCTCGTTTGATTCGTCTTGACGAGTACTTTGATACTATATGGTAATCAGCGTCTGATGATGGAGCTGGAAGGTGGCCATAGGAACTCCGTAATTAAACGACGCAACCCCATCGAGTTTGGGCTCGTTTGATTCGTCTTGACGAGTACTTTGATACTATATGGTAACCAGGGTCTGATGATGGAGCTGGAAGGTGGCCATAGGAACTCCGTAATTAAACGACGCAACCCCATCGAGTTTGGGCTCGTTTGATTCCTCTTGACGAGTACTTTGATACTATATGGTAATCAGCGTCTGATGATGGAGCTGAAGGTGGCCATAGGAACTCCGTAATTAAACGACGCAACCCTATCGAGTTTGGGCTCGTTTGATTCGTCTTGACGAGTACTTTGATACTATATGGTAACCAGGGTCTGATGATGGAGCTGGAAGGTGGCCATAGGAACTCCGTAATTAAACGACGCAACCCCATCGAGTTTGGGCTCGTTTGATTCCTCTTGACGAGTACTTTGATACTATATGGTAATCAGCGTCTGATGATGGAGCTGGAAGGTGGCCATAGGAACTCCGTAATTAAACGACGCAACCCCATCGAGTTTGGGCTCGTTTGATTCGTCTTGACGAGTACTTTGATACTATATGGTAATCAGCGTCTGATGATGGAGCTGGAAGATGGCCATAGGAACTCCGTAATTAAACGACGCAACCCTATCGAGTTTGGGCTCGTTTGATTCGTCTTGACGAGTACTTTGATACTATATGGTAATCAGCGTCTGATGATGGAGCTGGAAGGTGGCCATAGGAACTCCGTAATTAAACGACGCAACCCCATCGAGTTTGGGCTCGTTTTTAATGATGCCAAAGAAGTATAACTTCTCAAGCGCGTACTTATGTACACGCACCCAATTTTTTGTCATATTGCAGTCATTTAGAATCACAAAATACTTATTTCATATATATTTATTATATATATTTTTTATTATTTATTACATATATTTGAAATAAAATGATAAACTTTTATTTTCCTGAAGTTAATGTTTTTAAGCTGAATTTGGTTATATTAAGTGATTGCATTCAGATTATGAGTTGATATTTCCATTTATCTGTGTGCATGTATTTACAAATATGTTTTTGTACACGTTTTCCTCAGGCTATATCGCATGTGCCGCAACGGATAGCATCGCGGCACACGGGGCGTGGGCGGCGCGTGCTGGCCGAGGCGGCGCCTCCGCCCGCCCAAGCCCTACGCCGCCCCGCCAGCCTCCTCGACGAGCCATCCCCCGCTTCTCTACACGCCGAGGTGAATCCGCAGTAGACTTTCACTTACATAAAATAGTTTTTGGAATTCACACCTTAAGAATCGATTTTCATATACTGACCGCGATACGAAAATTAAACAAATAGCGGAATTGAGTCTGCGCAACATATTCGCGCATCTTATACTGACCGCGTGTATATTTCTTCTGTAGATGTTTTATTTTTAACACTGAAAACTTTTCACATATGTGGTGTAGAACATTATTAGTTTTATGTGTAGTTTGGAATTTCAAAGTTTTTCCTATGTGACATAATTTATATAAAATATTTTATTAATAATACGATTAAAAGTACACACATGCCTTCAGTATTACAAGAGATGAGTTTATTTGCTTTCTATTGATTATCTCATGTATTCCATGACAATGAAATACATGCGATATGAAAGTGTATAAACTACGTTAGCGCGTCGGAGCTGATACGCGCCATTTTTTTCAACAGTTCTCTCTTCCTATCTCTCGCTCCCAGAACGTTCTGACTCCGAATCGCCGTTCTGGCGTTTACGACGACTCCCCCATCGTGGACCTGGACGCGGACGACGATCTCACTCCGCACCGCGCACCGCCCCTCATCGACCTCTCTACGAGGAGTTGCAGCGGCGACGGCACCATCAAGCGAAACGGTGAGTCGATGAAAATCTTTTCACTAATGATACGTGACTTTGCAGTGAAGTTATTCAAGATTCGATGACATGATCGAATTGATCTATTCTGCACAAATTATGGTTTAATAATGATGTCGAGCGTCTCAGGCTCCCAGCGTCTGTTCGCTGATAGTTGTGCAATCATAATGCGCTAGTTCAGATGTTTATTTTTATTTCGTATCTATTGACATTAATATAATATTGAACTTTATAGTTACCTCCTCAACAACACTTACGGGGTCCGTCAATGCTCATTGCTTTTCTATAAATTCTGTGGCTTTTTAATTCAAAATGCTATTTGTATATCTGATAATAACAACCATAAAGTTTCTATCTATGCAGTACAGCCTACATTGCAATAACGTAGCATTAACGAGGCATGACTAATTTAACTTATAATTGAGCGACAGAAAGGATCCGCAATTGACGATGCACTTGAAGAATACTTCGGCCGATCTGGCCGCTATGCTGAATGAAAGATACCTCGACCGTTCTGCCGATTAGAAGGGAACCTCGGCCGTTCTGACTTGAAGGCGAAAAATAAAGAAGACTTGTCTCACACACATACATCTGCTGCCGATATGGCATACGGTGTTGACGCGCAAAGCGCTGGAGAGCGAATAAATTAGGAAACGCAAGGCCACACCACCTGCGCCTTTTTTTTTTGAGATTCTCCTTGCGGGTGAGAGGGACAAAACATAATGAGCTCCCACGCATCGCGTGCACGGGGAGTGTCCGACTTTCACGGACTAAAAAACCTCCGAAAAACATAATTGTGGTTTTTGCTGTCAGCTAAGGCTGTAGTCAGCTCATCTAACGCGATTGATCGACATACAGATGCCGTCGGCGCGTGACTGTGCGGAGAGCATCCCGGGAGTTAAACCATTGAAAGTTGATTGATTTAGGGACCTACTCCTATTCCATAAAATTTTCAAGAACTTTATTTAATTCTTCAACCTCGGCAGTGAGGTCATCTGGCGGGTCTAAGAGAGCATTCAGTGGCCTTCTAAGAAAATGGTTTGCGGGAGGAACCTCGTATGAGGCCGCAGCTGAAATTAGCGGATTAGGGTGATTAACGGCTATACTGAAGAAAACCCCCAGCGCCACTTAGTCTTATAATCGCGCGGCGGCGAGCGCGATTAGTGCGTAGCGAATGCGCAACAGGAAAGGGGCCGGGCGACAGCAGATGTTTTATTTATTTCAAAAAAAAAAAACTTTATACATTGATTACATTCTTATAACAAAGATACATTTAAAATGCTAATATGCTAAAATATTGATCGCCGACAGACGTACTATTAAATTTATGTATTGGTATATGTTTTGGCATCGGCAATGCAAAAGAAAAGAAGCACAGTACATGCTTATGTTAAAACGTGGGATAGATAAGTGAGACCATTCGCTTACACACTGGTTCTGTATGGACCTGGCTTTGTAGTTCTGAGTGTAGTTTAGTGCTTAGAATATACAATTCATTTGAGTTATATGTGCAATACCCTGATGTGATTCGCTAAGAAAAGAAAACTAACAACTGTATATTTAACATGTACCTTTTGAAATATTTTACTATCTAAGGGCTTCTTCCACCACCTTCAAAATTACTCGCTCTTAAAATTAATCTTACATTCACATCTTCCTCTTAATGGGTTTTAGTCCTAACAGTTCTTAAAGGGATGTGGGCATAAATTCAGTTTTAAAACTGACTTTTTTTAATTTCATTTTAAAAGGAGATTGTGGAAGAAACTCTAAATGTAATTTTTCAGGATTACCATAAAAAGAGGACAATGCGACCGCAAAATGAGATTATCCAATTAAAATTTCCTGTGAAAAGTCTTTTATTTCCTTTAGGTTACTGTAATGCTTAATAAGAATCAATTTTAGAGACTTAATAATGAATCCGTGTCATAGACTCTATTAATTTTGTACTGCTACACATTTAAAATACTGAAATAATTATCAATATTTGATAATGCAAAATGTAATAATTATGATTATTGATGATATGATTTTAATAAAATTTAATTATGTTCTTTTAATGTACCATTCAATTAATTCATATATGTTGACTAATAAGTTATTTGTAAGGCTACTCTCATTCACTGTAATTCAATTTTATCTATTTCAATGTAAATCATGTATCGATTTATCATTTCATTTTATATAGCACATCATCGTCAGCTGAGTGAGGACTGGAGTATGGCCTCTTTGATGAGCTGCCCCAAACACAACCCACTAACTCAAGATCTTACCAACGACACGATGCCCTCTAGCGAAAAGTATGTCATTCAGAGTTATGAATATTTCTCTTGACGAGGCTATACATGTAACAATTTTTTTTTTGAATGCTTACTACAACAAATTAAATAATTTTGCTAATATAGATTCGGTGTCATGTCTCACAATTGTAAAAATTTAATAATCTAAAAATTTTATAATATTTCAAAATAAGCATATCGTTACTGACAGGCAGTATTTATATGTTTAAGAGCGTCATCTTAAAACTATAACGTACTGAGTTCAATTCTTGACCGTGGGCGAAAAGTCAAATTAAACATTTGCAGCTGTGTCTTGGAGTGTATGTCAAGACGGTCGGAAGTAGCTGTTGGATGGAGATCACAAACAAATGTGTCGATCTCATTTATGTGTAAATCTATATTCAACTAGCTGGCCTGGCAGACGTTGTTCTGCACTTTCTTGTAGGTGGCTTGCCCTTATAGTTAATATCCACAGCTGCACTAGCATGGACGAAGAATTTTTTTTTCTTTTGTATCGATCAATGTCAATTTCAATCCTAGTATCATTTTCGATTCTGATCCCAGTCACAATTTTTTGTGCGCGCTCGTTTTCGATTTTAGTCCCGTTCTCAATTTCGGTTCTAGTTTCGCTTTCGTTTCTGATTCTGGCCCCATTCTCGATTCTGCTCTCCGTCCCGATTACGTCTCGATCTAATCCCGATTCCGATTCCGCTCACGATTTCGTCGCCGCTCCTCGTCCTTGATTACGTCTCGATCTAATTCCGATTCCGATTCCGCTCACGATTCCGTCGCCGCTCCTCGTCCTTGATTACGTCTTGATCTAATCCCGATTTCGATTCCGCTCACGATTCCGTCGCCGCCCCTCGTCCTTGATTACGTTCTAGATCTAATCCCGATTCCGTTGCCGCCTCTCGTCCTTGATTACATCTCGATTTAATTTCGATTCTGATTTTGCTTCCGATTTCGATTGCGGTTCCATTTTTGATTAAATTCCAATAAATTATTCAATTTTTAAAGGTTATTTTTTAATACAGGGATCTTAAAAATATCATGATTTAAAGTTCACTAAAAGTGGCCCAGTAAACTCCTCTACCTTCCAGTGAAAATCGCATAGTGATCGATGTAGCCGTTTCGAAGATACCCTGACAAACAGATAGACAGAAAGATACATAGGCTTATTGTCTTTCATACAAACCTTGTCCTTACAATTAGGCACACAACAAAAAAGGAATCATCCAAATCGGTTGAGCCGTTCTCAAGTGAGATGCTCTTCAGTACGTGTGGCAATTGATTTTTTTTTTTTTGTACAGATTGGAGCTACGAATTATTGCATGTATAGTCTCTATCATATTCCACCATATTTGGTTTCATATCAGTTTTTCCTATATTTATTTTATAGCAAGTGGTGTCGGGTGATCACGGGTGATGATATTATGAGAATGAGTTTAAGGTATAGAAGTATGAAATTATGACTATTTTTCCTTCATGAATTATGATTAATAAAAAACAATGGGTTTTTTTTTTTGGTATTTTGTTTCTAACTATTTGTTTATATTCGGTTTTTAATTTTTGTTACTAATTTTATGATTTTTGTTTTATTTTTTTATACTGTAAAATGGGTGATGGATTCTTGCTTCTGTGCATTTATTTAAAAATAAAAGTTGGAGTTGCTTTAAAATGGAAATAAGTGTATATAGATTGCACTATTTTTACATGTATACAAATTCTGGGTGCATGGTTTAAATTTATTAATTTATTTATTTCTTTTTTGTCTATCGTTTCTAAATATAGCCTATTTAAAAACTCGGGAAGATTGAGCATGACAATATTTCTTATTTAGTATTTCCATAGTTTCATATTTTGCATGAATTATAATTTTAAAATTTTGGGGTTGATGTCATCCTTTTTGGTGATTGTGCGTGCGACTCGAAATTATTTTGATGTATAATTTTTTAATATTTCTTCCGAGTACACAAGAATTTTGTTGTAAACACGCTATTTAAGATACAAACAGCTATTTAAATTAATTGTATATACCTGTATGTGTTGGATATATGTGTGTTTTATATCTTGTTTTAGGAGCCTCTTACAATATATAGATGAAGAGCTGATGCTCAGGTAAACAATGGCAAAGGAACTAGTATTGTTATGCATGTTGTATGTTCTTGCACTATGTACTAAAGTATCTAGTTTGTCTTTAGTTGAATTGGTATTTCCTGCTTATTACACACTTTTTCCTTTATTTGTAGATCTGTCTTTGTGATTATTTAATCTAAAATTTATGATGCAAAATTTTCAACAAATTAAAAAAAATGTTGAATATTGTCTTTTTATCTACTAGACTATTTTTGAAATAGGTCAATATAGGTTTTTTTTAGTAATCAAGTTAGAAATTATATTACTCCAAATATGTAAATACAGTCATTTGACATATATTATTTAATTATATTATAAGTAAATCAACATGATTTTTCTTTTGTGTTCTGGTGTGCGTCTGTCATTGATATTACATTCTGCATACAGAATGAAATACCTATGACAGTCACAGCCATTTAAAGAGTCTCTCTTATCATGCGGTCTGAAAATGTGTTAAACAACTGTTTACGGTTGTTGATATTAAGAAGTCTGCAATGAACTGACGTAAAAACAAATATTACCATTTCTCCTAGATAAGTTGTGTGACAAAGCGACTAAGTCATTTTTTTGTAATATACGTCTTGCATTTTTTTTTATTTCTATATTCTGTTAATTTAGGTTAAAGGAAAATTCATTTTTCGCAAATTTAATTAAAACTATTTGGATTATGCTTTTCATTAATACTAATGACTATAATAAGTATTACAACGTAACCGTGCTTTTTTTAATATATGTAAATAAAAAAATCAAATTATTACTCTCATTTCCTGTCAAAATCTTCATATATAAAATCAACAAAGATAAAATGTCATTGCATCTCCTGCAATGTATAGATATGGTCAATTATTTCATAGCATTTCAATATTCCACCAATTTTAGCATAACCCAGCGCCATTATCCTATGTGTATCTACAGAGAACAGGCCTCTTAACATGGGATCGGAATAATATTAAACCATGTGGAATTCCATAAGACCCATAACCTCTAGAGAAAATCTATCCGTCCAGTTGTCACTTCTTGTGGCAACATGGTGCTACCAGTTTAGAGGTTTACTATAGTCATCGAACATAAACGTGACTCGGATGATATATTAAGTACTCATACTATTACAGAATTTTCTAGATTGTAAAAACTTTTCAAGAGTGGTATGTTATGCATGATCATGTTCTCAAATGTTATGTTATGTTTGTCACTTTTCCTAGGTAATGTTAAAATAAGCTCAAAAACTTGTACAAAGAAATGTAAGACTTTCTATATTCTCCAGATCACAGTTTTGATGTCAATCCAAATTAGTTGCAACCCCACCTTCAAACGCTGTCCTTTTCATTTCCACGTTTTCTTATAAAATAATTATATGTTTTGCAGTCAGTTTTATCTACACTCTTGGTCTTGATTTATTACTTGTGGCTCTTTAATACAAATATTACAAACGACCCAAGATATCTTTATCTTATTTTGTATGACTAAATTATTTGGTCTCCTATGGGTGTATATGCTATGCTATGTAGGCCTATCAAAAATGGCTCTAAAATAATATGATACTGATTTTTGTCAAATGTTTTCAGAACTGATGAATCAGTGTAGCTAAATCTTATTCAGTGAAGATTACCTTTTATCTATAAACAAAAACAAGTTTAACCATCATTAAAACCATTATTTGGGTAAAGATCTCGCATGGCTACACTTGTCATTGGTTTCGTTTTGTGACTGACCAGTGCGACCTCACTACAACATCAACTATCATTAACACCATAGATGTTGCTGTCAAAGCTCATCTGAACTTTGAGACAATACATTTTTAAACTTAAAGAGCTCAAAAACACGTTGATAAATATTATAGCGGGAAATTTTATGATCTGCATGATCAACGATTTTACAGATTTTTTATGTTTTTATTTTGTATGTAAAGATGTAGCTTGCATTGTGTAGAAAGTCTTTATAAATAAATGGCAATTACGCTTTGGCTTGTTTGCATTTATCAAAATATATTGAAAGTCATATATATCAATGTTTTGTGTAGTGTGATTTTGTTTCTTTGAATGTCCTTGTACTATTTTTTTTACTTTTAGAATCGGTTTAATATAATTTTAAAATATAGTTTCTCTTTTTCCATTATTTTGCTAAGCAATAGTAGTTTTTCTCTCTCTGTTTTGCTATTACACCAAGCACCACTTGTTATTTATCGTACTAAATTTTGAAAAATACTGCTTGTATTACATATTCTATAGTTATGTATTAGAAATGTGTCTAACAGCAGCATAAATTAGCTAGCTTGTGAGTAACAGCACTGCAATGTAGCAAACTACTCTCAAATTTCTACAAAAATTTTAATAGTATTCGGTTGTAATTTTTACTGTTTTATAGGGCAACACTGCCGTTGACATCGGACAGCGGTTCACAACAAAATTCCTCCGGGCTGTCCTCGATGCACGACCAACACCTTTCGCAATGTATACAATTGAAGCAGAACTTCTTGAACAACTCCTCGACGAACATATACGCTAACCTAGCCTCCAACATTAGTATACCGCGAGGCGAATCGCGGCTCTCGATCGACGACCCCCTCTGCCGGAAAATGGGCGAAACCGATATACTGTTCGCCGATCAGCCGGGCAGTGAGGTCATTGTCGATTCGCCACAAATCAGGAACGTCAACTGCGAGTGCGGACTGTGCCCCAAGCCCGAGAAGAAAGGCGACAACACCCTCAGCGACCTGCAGAGGTCGGTCAATAAATGCAACTGCGACACGTGCAATTCCAACGGTGACATATTGAGTTACTACAGGCACTGCAGCAACCGGAATCCCGATACGGGCATAGTGTTCTGTGGCAATTGCAACAAACAGAAAATATCCATATCGAACTTTAGAGCTTTGCAGATAGCGAACAATTTGAGGATAGCCGAAACGGATAATAAAGTCGAGAACGGCGTGTCGGACGACGACATTTGTCGAAGGATAGACATGAGCCTCGACATGGACAACGCGAAGAATTACGAGCACAGGAAACGACATAATAGACATAATTCGGATTCCATAACGGCCGGCATAGATCTATCACAGTTTTGCGTTTGCGAAGTGGAGATCGACAACAACAAAAGGAAGACATCGTCCGTGGACGAAATCTTCAAAATGGTGGACGAGAAGAGAGATAGCGGTAGAGAGAGCAAGGAGAGCGAAGAGAATAAAATTAGTTTAAGGCAGAGGAGTTTATCTGACAGTCAGAGGGATAAAGCCAAAATAGATAAAGGTTGTGAAACACCCCCAGTGCCGCCGCGGCGATCGCGTGTGCGCCGGCATACTCCCCCGCGCCCCGCACCCAACGGCCTCCCGCCCACGCCGAAGGTCCATATGGGAGCCTGTTTTTCTAAGGTATTCAATGGATGCCCTCTACGCATTAACTGCACAGCATCGTGGATACATCCAGATACCAGAGATCAACATATACTCATAGGTGCGGAGGAGGGGGTATACACATTGAACTTGAACGAGCTCCACGAAACGGCTATGGATCAATTGTGTCCCAGAAGAACTATATGGTTGCACGTGATTAAGGACGTGCTGATGTCGCTATCTGGTAAAACGCCGTCGTTGTACAGGCACGAACTTTTGGCTTTAATAGGCAGCGCGCGCGGCGGGAAATCGCTGAGGGTGCTGCCGCCCAGGTTGCTCCCGCGCAGGTTTGCGCTAACAACAAGAGTACCTGATACGAGAGGTTGCATACGTTGTACTGTCGCCCGGAACCCTTACAACGGCTACAAGTACCTGTGCGGCGCGACGCCCGCCGGCCTCTTCCTGATGCAGTGGTACGACCCCCTGCACAAGTTCATGCTTCTTAAGAACGTGGAGTGTTCGGTACCTTCGCCGCTGCGCGTTTTCGAGCTGATCATCACCGCTGAGATGGAGTACCCGCTGGTGTGTGTGGGCGCCGCGCGCCGCCCGCTCCGTCTAGATCTCATCAACATGAACTCTGGAGCGACGTGGTTTCATTCTGACGAGCTGGAGCCGTGCGTTGGTGGCAGCAACACTGTGTTGGCAAGACCGGAGCGGCTCCACTCCATAGTCGCAGTACAGCAACTCAACAAGGATGCGGTGTTGGTTTGTTACGAGAACGTTGTGGAAATAATCTCGCCGCTCCCGGCGGCGCTGGAGGCGGCGCGCTGGCGCACGCCCGACGACGAGAAACGGAGAGGGAAGTTACTACCCAGGATAGAGTTCGACTTTCCCATCGACAGCATACTGTGCCTGGCGGACTCTGTGCTGGCGTTCCACCGGCACGGCGTGCAGGGCCGGTCGCTGCGCAGCGCGGACGTCACGCAGGAGATCGTCGACCACTCGCGCGCCTACCGGCTGCTCGGCGCCGACAAAGTGGTGGTGCTGGAATCGCATACGCTGCAAAGCAAGACGCTGTCGAGCGACGACGGCAACGACCTGTACATATTGGCCGGCCACGAGGCCTCCTATTGAGACTCCGATCTAAAGTCTACGGTCTCTCGATGGTACAGCTTAAGGGCATAGCCGAATTCCGCGTTTTAGCCTCGAAGGCTTGTTATATATAGAATTGAAATATGGCTTTTGCGTTTTGTAAAAGGATCGCCTTTGTATTTCTAAAATAAGTTTTATTATTTTGGAGGGATTTGTGTACACTGCCAAAATCGACTCCATTCCACTGTAGAATTCTTCTTTTTAATATTGATCACTGCTCGAAACACAAAGCAATAACTTATACAGCGACAATCTTTTAATAATGTGATACATTATAAGTGTTTTTTATTAATGTACTTTGTGGATTACATTTTTGTAGTCTATGTGGAAAGTTACTTTATCATAAGTCTGTTCTTTTGCTTTAAATTTTTCGAAGGTTGAAGTGTTAGACTGTTTTTTTTTTTAATTAAACTAACAATGTGTTTCAAATTCCTGCTCTCGGATAAATTAATGTCGACATTATTCGGTAATAACTTAACCACAATTATTTTATCTGTAGAAATCGAGTTTGCATCAAAAGTTATCTTAGTCATTTGTTTATGTTAATCTTCTAATAACTTATTTCCTGTGGATTCATTTTCTTATGTCTTCTTGACTCATGACAATTGTACATTAAGAATGAAAATGAAATGAGGTGCAAAAAATGTATGAAATTCAGTTATACAGCAGTTTACTAAAACGATCATATCCCATCTATAAATATTATCATGCTATTTGTAATTGGATAATTGTATTTTTTTATATTATGACCCCAATTTCCTAAATTTTCAAAAAAAAAAGGAACTTTTCTTGTTTTTTGAAAAAAAAAAGTTTTATTTAGCTAAATATTAATCACATTGCCTTTAAAGTGTGCTAGTATGTTTTTATCACAACAAATGCTTGTTTGAAGAATGCAAAATACTCTCAAAATAATATATCAAAGAAATGTGATTTTAAATTAACAGAATGAAGAAGAAGAGAAATTTGGATTTATAACTTCGTTTTTTTTTTTTCATATATCTTGAAAAAGAAAGCAATTACATATGCAAACATACAGCGTCATGAATATTAAATAATTAACCATTTAAATTATAATTGCATGCCTATAGAACTTTGGTGCAAACTGTTTTAATTTTTACAAATAGCTTTCTCCACTTTTAAATGTTTTGATGTTGCCACTACTAAAATATGGGAATTAATACTAAAATTATGTAGTTATATGAAAGAAACGAATAAATATTTTGTAACGATTTTAAAATCGGAGAAATTTATAGAAGAGAGAGACGAAATAACACCAAATTTGTATTAGCTTTTTATAGCTAAAGTTCGTCAATTTTAATTTTCATCTAGAATAACTGAAAACAATGTAATATAAAGTATATATACATGAATGAGATTATTTGGATTTTTTTCTAGCTTTAAATCTAGGAAATTAGTTTTATTATTGCGAAGAGTTTAAAAAAAAAAGACTATAATGTTATATGAAAAAAATAAGCTTGTGTTTTTTATGTAAATAATAATGAAAATATTCCAATTAGTGTGTAAATGTACAATAGAGTATTAGTTTTTTAAATGTGATTATATTTAAATCTTTTTTTTTTCTTGTTTCGATTCGATTTTTATATAGAATAATGTGATTTGTTTCGGAAAGTTATACAGATATAAACGCATATTTCTTAAATAAATAAAGAAATAAAAAACAACTAAAAAATGAAGTGGACTGCAATAATTTATGAATATTTTATAATTATTGAATTATTTTCAACGAGTAGATCTAGTTGTGCACGAAGCCCGATTTCATGTGTAATTTAATATTCATAATGTAATCAAAGCAGAGTTATGTTCAATATAGCTTAGATGGTCTCACGAAAAAAGTTTTAATGTGTCCTATGTCACATAAATAGTATTTGAAGAAAGTTCGAACCGCTCAATTATGCATATGATACTATTTTTTTTTCTTAATTGACCTGTCTAATATACATGTAGTTCTATGTTAAACGTAACTCTAGCTTTGCAGTGCAGGTGAAATGTGATATAGGTTACATTCTATTGGCAAACGGACGATGCTTTTGTCTGCTGCGCTTTTGGCAATAGGTCGATCGGTTTTAAGTAGTGTTACGTTATAAATAAATCGCTCGATGTCACGTATGTATCCAATCCTGTTAATTTATTTACATACCATGCAATAATAAAAGGTTATTTCAATTTTATTTTTTTTATTTCATTTTCGTCTTTTGCGACTTTTTGCTTTATACAATTTAAGTTTTATTAACTTATGATTTCGCATGTTTCCAAGGTTGTGTTTACTTCATAAAATAAATATTGTTCGAGTTTTTGTACCACAAATAAAATTGAATAATACATATGGTAGATATAAGTCTAGAGGCGTAAAGAGTCAAATTATTATTAGAGTCTGCCAAAAGGTGTCTAAAGTTAAGTGAACTGACAGTGGCTGTTTTAGATTTAAAAAATTTAAATATATAAAGTAATTTTTGAAATAATGTAGATATTTAGAGATGAAATAGGTTTTTGAAGTAATATTTTTTCTCATAATGATGTTTATTTTAAATTTTGAGTTGTTTTGAAGTCATATCAAAATTAGGTAGACAATGCTCTAAAGTAGAACGTTGGCTATCTAAGAACTCAAATGCAGTAACATTAAAATTTATTCATTCTTACTGTATTGTGGATTTAATTTTGAATTTGACCTCATTAAAAGTATCTTATTTAATTTTTATTGAATGCTAGAGGGGATAGCGCAAAAAACAATACACTTAATGTAAGCCTTCGAATTTTCTCTTTTAAAAAATAAGTAGGCTTAGATAATAAAAACGCTAAATATATTTTAAAAAATATCTAATTACAGTTATAAAGAAAAGGAAAAACAATATTGCAGATTATTTATTTTCGTTATATTGTGAATGGTAGAGATTAGTATTTTAGCTATGTAACATTAAGGTATGTTGAGAGATAGGTGTGTTTATTTTTCACTCAAAGGACATCAACACCAGTGAATTTAGGATATCTACTGTGACAAGTAATTAAGAGACAGGCAAGTCTCAACTTACCAAACACAAATTTCACACAGACAATTATATACACAACTCCAATATGTTTTGTTCTGTAATAAAGCAATAATACTCCCGACTTGTATTTCATTTCAATACAGAAATTAACTCGAATTTCATAGGACGGTATCTAATTTTGAAAAGAAGTTGCAAGATAGTTGCAGATGAATCGTACACATTCAGGCTCCGATGGTAATTATGCCAGATTATAGTGAAAATTTATGCCTGAGATCACAGTAATAAGCGAGCAACACTTGCAAATTTTGCCTTTAGTGGTGTTATGGACAACGACATCATACAAAATAGTTTGTCATATTTGTTGGATTTGTGTAGATATAAAACATTATCACATAGAGAATGTAAATAAAGCCTTACCTCACATAGAGATGATAATAGTTATATATGAGTTATAGGCGACCGTGTATGTAAAGTGCATTATTATTATTGTAATAACGTAACAGAATTAAAGATCGGCTTGTATGTAACATAAGGAATACACATAGGAGAAATGCATGATGCAATAGCGTAAAGTATTGCATTATCCTCGAATGAGCGAGACGGAAATACTTAACAGGTAGAGTGGGGATAGGCGATGCGAACACTTAGGGCCCGGCGCCCATTATCGGCAAGGAAAAGGATCCTTCCGCATCCTACATGCAAAAGCACACTATCGGCAATTATGCTTTGGCATGCTGCAACGTTCTTAGGGATGACGAGGCGTTCTTAAGGATGCCGCAGATCCTGTAGCTTGCCGAAGCGTCTCAATATCGTATCGTTAATCATATTTATTATTTTTTAATTCACATATACTAGTACAGGTATGATTCAATGGTGACTTCAGATCGCAGACCGCATTAGGTACTATTTCGCCTGAATCTATATTCTTGCTCGCCGTCATAGGACTGGCTCTCGCCCGCAGGGCAAGCTATCCCCGAGTGTTGCCTCATGCCGGCGGCGTACCGAAGGATGCCGAAGCATCCTGAAGCATTTGGCTGCCGATACAGCAGCTCAAGCATACCAATGTTATTTTGTTATTACGACCACATATCACGGAAATTTCTACTTTACTGCCATTATGATATAGTATATTGCTATTTGCCACCTAAAATCCTCAGTCGTACCGATGCCGATAATGGGCGCCGGGCCTAGGATAGATTTCAGCAGCAATAAATAATCATTATTGTTTTCATTATCCCTGAATCTCATAGAGTAAAAAAAATTTTTTATTAACCCTGCAAGGAAACAGAATTAAACTTCTGTCAACCTCCATAGGCAGTAGTATTTAATATTATGTGATCCTGTATACTTTAGTCTAATAGAAAAATTTTTATTCAGATATTGCATTTTGTCAATTATATGATTGACTTCATATCAAACTGATAACTATTCGCTTGATATTTATCTACCAATTTTTCAAGATTGCCACTGGAAATAATTAAAATAAAATAATAATGAACAGTGAAACCAGCAATATGTTTCTTTATTGATACTACTATTTTTATTTTTCAGGTTATATCAAATGCAAACTCAATAGTTTTAGAGCTATTTTAGTGCTAGATTTAATGTGAGTTTAATTAACAGTAGTGTTGAAACATAATATGTTTTACATTGTAAACTTAAAAAAGGAGCTGAACATACATGTCAAATATGCACTGTTTCATTGTCGAAACTTAGCAATGTCCTTTGCAAAGAAGTAGATTATCTGTTGGAATATGAAACAATAGACTTTTATGTACAAAGAAAAATGTATAAGATCAGAAAAATAACAGTGATGCCCAATGAAGGGTAAAGATAAACATTGGAATACTATTAAGCAGGGCTACAATCATAATAGAGATCAGAAATAGTCTTTACTAAATTGTAATTTAGCTGCGGATGGATAGAATGGTCAGTACAAAATAGTTTATTTATAAGTTCTAGAATAAAACATCATTAGCAGTCGTTCTCTATAACCTAAAGTAAATTATAATTTTGAAAAATATTGAATTTCCAGGGTTTTTTATGAGAACTGTCCACACAGTCGTTATATTCAAAGGTAATTATTATTATTGACATGTTGCTGACAAAATAGTTGCACTTGTATTCTTAGACATTTTTATATTTTTGAAACATACTCTATACTTGATAACATTTAGCATCCATCGTGAATGAAAATTGCACTGAGACAAAACATAAGATCCTTGATATTCTTGGGGATATTATAGATTACTGTATGGAAAATCTGAGAATTTAATAAAAACGAAAACCACAACCATGCAGAAAATACTCTCGATTACTATATTTTCACATATGACTAAATTGAATATAACAAATCCAAATAGTCCACTTGAAGTTCCATATGCGTAAGCTGATTTTCGAGTAAAAAACAAACCACATTTGTCTCTTTTTATTAAGTATGCTTTTGCATCTGCTAAGAATAAAAGTGTATGGACGACAGTATCCATAATTTTAAAGAGTATCTTTGCTATCTATTGTCTGAGATTTTTAATATTTATGATTACACACTTCAACTGTTGAGCCAAAGAAAATCTGAAACATATTGAGAATTGAAATAGTAAACATATCACATAAACACTGTTTAATATTATCCAAATTAATAAATATAAATCACAAAAATTCAAAGCTATTTATCAATCGTCCTCAATTATTTCAATTTCATCGGTTTCTTCTTTCTTTTTGCCCGCTAACGATTTCTTCGCGATCATATGAGCCTTGTACTGTTCAAACGCTTCACTCAAAGGCTCGACAAATCTATCGAACTCTATGTCTTTTATGGCCTCCAATACATCTTGACCAGTCATTGTTTTCTTTTTGTTACTTTTCACAATATTAGTAGCGGCGGACGAGACATATAGGACGAAAACAGAAGCGGCTTTCGCGAGGCCGGTTCTGGCCTCTTTCGATATGGCTACGCCGTCGGGCAAAACCTCTTTAACGATTCTCGTAACCACAGTCAAAGGTAAGTTTAAATCTTCTAATTTTTCCGCCATTGCTAGCCTTGAGAATAACTTAATCTCAGAAAATAATTATTTTCGCATTCACAAATGATAAATCACAAAATAACCGCCAAACTACCTAATGACAGATAATGTGACTGACAACTGACAATTCGTAATGATTGACATTGACAGTGCATCGATTGATGCGTTCCTATAAGATAATTTTTATTACATTATACTAAATATCTACAAAATTATATGTTTATTTAGGTATATTCAATGTAAATACGCACTGCATAAATTTTGCTACAACTTTTATTTTCTACTAAAATTATTTTAAATATTAAACTACACGTACACTTACTTAATATAATATATGAAATATAACTGTCCATATGCCATTTCATTTCAACCTCATCTCGAACTGAAATATACCATAAACACCTGGCTTCTTTTTCGTTAACGCATCAAATCTCAAAATTGTTGTAAAACCAAAATCTCTTAAGCATTTGTGTTCAAAACCAAGGACATAGCTTTTTGGATAGAAAAATTCGAATAAGACCTACTAATGGGTAATATTTATTTGTCAATTAACCATTGAAATACATCCTCAATATCATTCATCTTATCGCTTTCTTCGTGATTCAGATTATTAATTAATTATTATAATACGTATTAATAACATTATCTAAGCTAACTAAAGTGTAAGTACATATGAAGACAAAACACGTATTATCAGAATATTGAGTGAGGAAAGGTTAAGTGAGCAGGAAAACTGTAGCCCCGAGACAAGCAGCAGTTCGTAGTTCGAGTTATAGTTTGTTACGTTGTTATAGTATAGTTAGTTACCCCATGACACGTAATGTTTATCTATGGTCGTAACGCAACACATGCCTGTATTGCCTTTTATTAAACATAAATTCAACGGAATCATTACAAGTAATTAACACTAAAACCCTTTTTTTTTTTAAATTATAGGATGAATGAAAGACTGACAAAAAAGAGCAAAGCGATTTTTTGTGATGGAAGAGTCGGCAAGGATAACCATAAAAAATTTGATGCAGACGCAATTGGTGGTATATTAAAAAAAAGAGCAGTTAACTCAATTCGATCTTAATCCGGTTCTCCTTCTCAGCTTCTCTCTCAAGATCTGACCCTCGGTCCCACAAATATACCACATTTCGGTTTAAAAAATACAGTCAGAGCTCTATGAAAGTGCAAAAGAGAGGGCGGTACTACATGTTTACTCTGGAGAGTTGTCGATGTCGAATGAAAAACTGTACCAGCTATCATTTATATCTTTTCCATTTGGACGAGACGATGTGATATCTCGGACAAGGATATGTCCTTGTTGAGATTCTCTCTTTTAGACTCGAGTATCTGAATCTTTTTATTGTCAAAGCTTACATCTCTTTCTATAATTGATTGATTTGCGGAAAGAAAATCTGTTGTTATTTCGTTTCTTACAGCAATGTGTACTTTGTGCATCATCCTATCCTCGAAGGAATTGAACTTTAAATTGAGTAATTTCCATATTTCAAATTCCAAATTTCCGAATTTTTTTTATAGACGAGGCTAAATATACTTAGTCGATTTCAAAATTTTGTCAGATTTGATGGTTTTTAAATTTACAATTTAAATTACAAGGTCGGCTGTAAAATTTTGGCTCCCCAAAGAATCTATTTGATTTTAGAAATAGACTTTGATTTGAAATCGAATGAGTTTAATTAGTCATAGCATTTTATAGTTTGATTAACAATACTTAATGGCAAAATATTTTTTCAAATAATTAATTAAAATAAAATGTAATTACTTCAAACCAATTTCTAATATTGATGTTTCCAATATTTTAATGCTACCGCAATAGCTTGTAAACGGTCAGCAATTTTTATTAATTAGTCAACAACACACATTTAAAATGGAAGTTCAAAACACGTCATGGCCGTTTAGAAAATATTGGTACTCCCTAAATAAACACACAAGTTACGGTTACTGCTTAGATCAATAGCTTAATATAACAAGAAATATTCGGTGAATGTGGGCAATTGGTCAGCCTTCTTAACCGAATAATCAAATTAAAGAAAATGTTTCATCTGGGTAAGTGTTGTCTTTAACAAATTTTCGCATGAAAAAAATTAGTAATTGTATTATATAATAGAACGATATTAGTAATAAGCAATCAAGACGAGTACAGTTATACTCGAATGAAAATACTACTACTATAATATACTTAAATGAAAGAATGAAAAACTTTATTAACATATTATGTACATTTTAAGCACTCGAAACCGACCATCTTGCACAAAAAGATTGATGAATGTCAGCGAAATAAAATAGAAAAGTACAAAGATCGTACAATGTGTAAATCTAGTCTCTGCCTACCCTTCTGGGAATCAGGCGTGAGTTTATATTATTATTATTAACTTATAATTAATCACTTATTGAAAAACGACAAAAAATGAGTAAAAGGACCCGTACACTCGTGCGCTGATCGGCCTTGTTTCGAATGAGGGACACAAAGAAAAGTCATTTTTTCAGGTTAACCATAGTGAAGCAAAATTTTGCTTGTTTTTTTATGTATTCCAGAAAGCATAGTGAATTAAATAAGAACGAAGATATAGAATTTTAAGTGATATACAAATGTAAGCTTTCAACGTTATGTAGCTAATAACATTATGTATCTCGATTTGTTATAAAACGTAAGCAACGACGGTCTAATATAGAGTGAAGACCCATTTTTTCCTGTTTATTATATACTTACATACCTGCCTCGCAGCCGACTCCGTGCTACACGTACATTACAAAAACAATTTAAAACCGGCTACTTAGAAACTGTAAAATAAAAATACATATTTATATTTTAAAAATGTGATTCTTTTCCAACCTTATTATGTATATTATACTCATCTGTCATTTGTTTTTACAAATAGGCGCCAAAGAAATTAATTATCTAACGTCAACATGAATTTAAATCAAGAAAATTTTCGTGAAATAATTTTTATTACTTTCGTTGCCATTCAAGCCAACAAGAAAGTTATAACAAACTTCGGTTGGCCTTTCATAATGAAGTTCCTTCATTTGCCACCGTTTATATCTGTTTTAATGAGCTCAAACATGGCCGCACTAATTTGACGATCCGCCTGAAGAACGCCCTTCTGCGGTGACGACCGAAGACGATATCGGTGCTGTGCGGCTCATGATTGTAACAAACTTCGATTGGCCTTTCATAATGAAGCTCCTTCATTTGCCACCGTTTATATCTGTTTTAATGAGCTCAAACATGGCCGCACTAATTTGACGATCCGCCTGAAGAACGCCCTTCTGCGGTGATGACCGAAGACGATATCGGTGCTGTGCGGCTCATGATTGAGACTGACAAACGAGTGACCTAGGGCTAGAACAACAGATTGGGACAAGCTTGGGAATCAGCATGAGTCAAATGTATACATCATTATCATCATCATCAGACGTAGATACAAGCAACAAAAACTATATTCACTGTTACTATCCCTAAACCAGAACACAGTCTGATCAGTGGGTGTTGCAAAACGAGGTCGAAGTGTCGAAAAAGAGATGGTAGACTTTCTGTTCGGAATGATAGGTTATTATGCTGATAATCACTGCAGACTGGTACACTAACATTTGTTTGCCTCTTGTTTTGGAAAAGGTTTGGGCAAAACGACCTCGCAGTTGGATTCTCCTTCATCATGACAACGCCTCACCATATACCGCCAGACAAACAATCAACTATTTGCGGACGTTAAGTACAGACATACTGTCTCATCCGCCTTACGACCCCGACGTCACCATCATGCGATTTTTATTTATATCCTAAAATATGTCCAGACGCAGAGGAAGCAGTAGCTGCATATGAAAGGCTGTCGAAGCGACCTCTAAGTGCGAGTGGACAAAGTGTTTCTCTCAGTACTTCTAGTAAACAAAATTGGTAATTAATTTATGAATATGTTATTAACAATCTGTCGATCTATCATGGTGAATAAAATTAAGCTAAATGTACCGTATTAAGAAAATCCTATCGTTGAATAAGCAATTTTAAAGTACTTATATACCGATCCAACCGTGTTGGAAATAATAACGATGTAATATAATTTATTAGCTAAATCACAGCCGTCGAGAATGCAAATAAATTCACGCTGATGTGATAAGTGACGTGTCATACAGAATAAGGGTTGCAATATACAGAATCGTGTACGTAAGTCGATATGTCTTTATAGGGTTCGAGGACTGAAAAAGAAAAATAAACACAAAAAAAAAACTAACTACGATGAGGAAGTGCCACCGAAGGTAGGCTGTTCTAGATTCTTACCGTACGTGGTAGAAAACTGTGCACGAAGAGTCCGATGGTAGAACGCCACCCCTCGTCATGGTGATGATGGTATTTCCTGCGAGCGGAACAGGGATAGAAAAAAGGTTGAATAATTCTTCGAAGCACTCCCCGCAGTATACCCGATAAGCATGCAAAAGATACTACATCTCTTCACAAAGCTAACGGTATATCAATACGCACCAGCTCAGAGGTGAAAACAGTACCCTAGATGAGGTCGAAGCTGTTCCCTTTAAAGTAAGAGGCGATGATCCGGCTCGAAGTACTCTGGCTTTCTATTGAGTTCTTTATGCTTTATAGAAGCTAGTTGTTTTTGCTCTCCAGTCTACCGTTCCAAAATTGAACGCTTTTCGATATGTCGACACCAAGGACTCTTAGATACGCAAGTGATGCCCTATTCTTTTGATTATTTAAGAGGAGATATATTCTGCTATTTTATTACTTTGTTTATGAGCGTGGTTCGCAATAACATGTAATTGATCAGCTTTTGGATAGCAGTGAGGAAAATCAACAACAGCGCTGTAAAATAAAATTTACCGCACTCGGTTTATAAAAAATATTAAATGGTTCAAAATAATACGCAATCAATTAGTTTTTGGATAGCGCAACAAATAATTAATATTACGTTTTTTTTTTTAGCGAACAACTTTTTTTACCGATCCTAAAACTATCTGCTCAACCTCATTCATCAGCTTCTGGATAACCTCAAAAAATATAAATATCAGTACATTTTATATAGCAATTATACGATATTGTAAACAGAATGGATTCTGAAGATTCATGGTCAGCCACAATATGTAACTGGTCAGCCTTTGAATAGCGCCAAAATCATTTATAGCGCGATCGGGCACAAATAAATTCACTCTTGTCTTATCAATTTCATTTCTTTAATGAGAACTCATAACAAACATAAGCGAGTCTGGACACAATTGATAAACTATAATAGGTAATCAGTCCTTGAAGAAATGTGTAATTGGTCTTCAATCGTCAATCATGTGAAATATGTTAAGACTGGTTCAGACTTATTATGATGTACGTTATCTCACAAAGTGATAGGAAAGAGTGCTGTTAATAATGTCATTATTCTACTATAATATGACTGTACACGATAAATAACATAGAATAAACGTCATATATTTAATAAGACATAAATTAAATAATTTACCACAGAAATAATGTTACGTAAAATTCATAAGCTTTACTATGTTTCATAATAGCTACAAGCGAACTAATAAATTATATATCCATTGCGTTTTTTGTTCAAGAATCAACCGAAATATTGATTCATGTTGTCGGCGACGCTCTGAAAATAATTTAGTAAAAATAAATTTTCCCGCCTTATTATATTTATAGGCGGGGGGAGCGGGTACGATAAGGTTTGAACCATCGTTTACAAACAAAGCATTGTCGAGAAATTTTAACGAAATATTAGTCATGCTTGGGGCCTTTTCCACTATCTCCTTTTAAACTGACTTTCAACAAAAAGTTAGTTTAAAAATCAATTTTCATTACACGTCCACCTTTCAGCGGTTGTTCGGGCTAAAACTAGTTAAAAGGAGAACTTTGCGTTTCAAATTTTATTACAAAAGTGAATTGTTAAGTGTCACTTTAAATACTAAGAAGCTCATATAATCGATACATATATTATGATTTACGTAAATTGTACATTAATGAATGATATACAGAAATAAAGATAATAAGGGTGCAAAACTGCGAAGGAATAGGTTCGGAAATATCATATAATAGATATTATATAAAGAAAGATAAAGAAAGCATAAAAAATATACCTAAGTGATTTCCTTCAAGGACTCTTAATAACTGTAATTTTTTTATTTCTGTGGTATCATCATTTTCCTGAAAACTGAAGCTTTTCATATAATCAATTACCCTAATAGTAATAAATGGACAAAGCTTAATTACTATTATTTTTCTTATACTATTTTATATTAGAACTTATATTAATACTTATATTATCGTATATTAAAAGGGTGTTAGAAATATTTAAAACCGTTCTTACTAATCTTTTCTAAACGAAATTTTTTTAGGATATCATTTACCCAGATGAAGAACGTTCATTGCAAACTACTTACATAAGTTAGCCATTTGATTATTCGCTTATATTCGATAAAGTCGATAATCGTTCAGCTTCTTGTAAAAGCATTGTTTATTAACTCATTTATCTGAACAGCAATTGCAGCTTGTACGTCTGTTTTTAGTGGTGCGCCAGCTTCTTTTTAAGTACTCTCTTTTCACTGTGTTGCTACCAATATTAAACCAATTAATAAAAATTCAATTCAATATTAAACCATTCAGAAGCTATTTCGGTAACACTAAAATACCGCACGCACCATCGTTATTAATCAGTTTGGGGTGCTGATATTTTGGACCGAACTTCCTCAACGCGGCTTGCGAAAGAAGTTGAGTGGTGAAAATCGCAACAGAAGGAAAAAGCGTTACGCTCTTTCCATGAGACTCCTTCTCTTTCTGTCTTAAAATTAATTATTTAGTATTTTTTTTATATAATTCACAATTCACTATTTAATGAATGAATATATTTTCTAAAATATTAAATGAAACTCAGTTTTTTTTTTCTATTTTACATTATTTATACTGAAATAAAAAGCTTCATTACAAGGGTCTGCCAACCGCATATTTAGTTTTTTTTTCAATTCAGTTATTTAATAATTGTTTTCGGGGATCCCAAATTTACTGACAGTCGACAGCTTAATATACCTAATTGTATCCAAAGGTATCACAATACAATTGTTCCCTACATATAGGACAAAAACCAAAAATCTATAGCGTCTATATTGGTTTTAACTAGAGATGCGCCGAGTAACACTTTGCCGAGTAACGAGTACCGAGTTTTACTCGGCTCAAATTTTTTTCAACTGAGTACTCGGCCGAGTAACTCGGTTCAATCAAATTCGCATTTCGCGCGCGTAAACAAGTTCAAACAGGTTTGCGCCGATCAAGACGTCGTCGGCTCGCGTTTTGTCTCATTACTCCTAAATCATTAACATAATTTTGATTTTATTAATTCATATTTTGAAAGATTTTCTAAATTACTAATAAATACTTTTTGATTAACAATTGTATTAATTATATCTACCTAAATATAGTGCTTTTCTTAAACAAAGTATACTCGTTACTCGTTATCAAATAACCGAGTTATTCGGCCGAGTACGAGTAACAAAAAACCCGTCGAGTACGCAGAGTACCGAGTACCAAACGAGTACTCGGCCCATCCCTAGTTTTAACGTACAACGCACGAAACTTTGCCGCTGTGAAGTTCATCACGAAAGCGTCGCAATAGCGTAAAATAGGAACGCGGCGGAGAAGAAGGAAGGGTCGTGGAGCGTAACACTTGCGCAGTATATCATTCACATCAAAATCAGAGCGGCAAAGTTTCGTGCGTTGTACTGTAGCTTTACTTGGCACAAACTTTTATGAACAATCTAAACCTTACATTTACTAGCAGTGCTATCAGCGGGCATAAAGAATATTTTGCATTTGCATGGGAATATTAACAATTATTATAATACCAATGTTTGGTTAGAATATGTGAAACGGAACGAATACTGTACCCTTAAACAGTAAACATTCCGGGATACCCTTACACAATGCCCACTAAGTTTCCTAATCAAACGTTATTATCTAATATAACTGTCCATTATTATTTACAGAAATCAAAAATTGTTAAAAAATCTAAAACTGCAATCTACATATCGTATCACTAGATAATCGATATTTACAAACACCGATAACGATGCACGATAAAATATGCGGTAATTGTTAATATTCGCGAACGTGCCCAGCGCAAGACAGCAGTATGCCGCGTTTATGTAATCAAAGGCTGCGGCGCGGGCCTGCGCAGGCAGCGCGCGCCATCTTGCGCCCGCCGGCCGCAGCTGTCAGTGCGGCACGGGCGGCGTCGGGGATTGGTGCGTTTTCCCGCCAAATTCGTACTTATCGATTTTTCGTCTCGGACATCGTGTTATTGTGATGTTTTCGGGACGAGAAATAAATAAAAATAACGCATGTTCAAAGTCATCGGACCGTTCTTCATTTAGCGCGGTTTCCATTCGAACATCCTTTTTGTTTCGATTTTGAGGATATTTTGCTATATGTTTACGTTTGGATCTGCTGCATTTTCGGACGTGAAATATAAGGTAAGGGTTATATGCAAACCTTGAAAATAATTTTAATTATCTATCCGAATATAAAATTATTTTTGTATTAATGTTATGATCTATTAAAATATATGAGGATTGAAATAAATTAAAGTCGCATGTATTTTTTAAAATCGAAACTTTTATTTTAATCGCTTTTAGTGCAAGCGTAAGTGTTTTAAGTTTGCAATTGATTATTGGCGTTAAGAAGTATAATAGCAAAAATTCTAAATAAACTAAGAAATAATTAGTACGTATTAAGGTAAACTGTAACCATTAGGATTTAAGGTCTATGGTAAAACTTAAGTAAAAAATATCTTAAATATTCAATAATAACATGTAGTGTAATTGCAAATTAAGTAGTTCTTTAATTATGTGCTTATATTATTTGTACATCATAAAAAGGTTTTAATATACATAATGTCGGGCACTATTAGAAAGCGTAAAATTGCATACAAGAGCCAATTTTTTTACACATAGTAAGGCAAATAAAATTCCACTTGATTATATATATATATATTACAGTCAATTTTTTTTAATAAAGCTTTAAAAACACACAAGTACGTGTTGCAAACGTACAATATGGACCCGTAGGTACGTAAAGAGGACTGCAAACTATACATATATATAAAAAGTATAATAAACATATATATTTATTATTATTTATATGCTAGTACTACTAAGAATGTTCTTAATACATTGTTTTTTATTTTCAACATTATTCTCTATTATTAATCGTGCCACCGAAATAATAATAGAAATTAATTTTACCTCTTTGCTAACTGAAACCCTGCAATTGAAATAAAATGAGTTTTTCAGGGAAAAAAAAATCGTTTTTCATTATCTGGCACGCGAACAGTCCTCCGACTGCATAATAGAAGCTGGCTATTGTCTTATTTAAGTCGCAGGAGTTTATGATATCGCGGGATCACGTTTGACCACGAAGTGTGTCTGCATTGAAGGCCAACGCTTAATGGAAATCCGACGGTAATTCAAGACGAGGGTTGATGAATAATTTTGGACAATGCAAGGCGTGTCCTTTGATCTCGGAATACAAGATGTCGTCAGTTGTTTTTTTTTTTGTTTTGCTTGATAATCAACGAGATGTGCAGCGCACCCGCACGACACTCGCGACGTAAATGCAAAACGGAAAATGACTGTCTGTTGAATAATTGTTAAATGTTTATTAAAAAGTCCTCTATGCAGTCGAAACTACATATGCTAACCAACGGGTCTACGCTGAAGTGTTAGACCCAATAAGGGGTCATCTATCAATTACGTCACACGTTTGGTCAACGAAATGTGACAATGCGCGACAAGGAGCAGGTCAAAAGCTTTGTGACGTCAAATCCGAAATACGAAAACGAAAAAAGGTTTATGTCTTTTGTTGTGTCCAATATTTAAAGTATTTTGAACAAAAGAATATGATAAAAAAACTGCTGTTTTCCTTATAATTTATGGATGGCCCCTAAAATGTACGAATTGTTAATGGTTCATTTGACAAATATGTCATAATTGTTATTATATTAAATAAATACTATCGTGTATTCCTTTTTCGATAAATTGAATAATATCTTATATAAACTATTGTTCCAATCTCAGTCTTGTTGTTTTATGCACCAACAAACACGGTCTCACATCACGTAGAACTTTCCCGAATAACCCCCAGAAGAAGTACCTAGTAAATAAATCAATTTATTTGTTTTTCACTGATCGAAAGAGAATTTTACAAAGAGCACCTACCTAAAATTATAAACATGTTTGACTTTGTTTATGTTAAGTCGGAGATGGAAATGTATTGGATTTATATTACAACAATGTATGTTATGATTATGTGTAATAGTTAATTTCATTTAACAATGCCCAGTCTTATCAGAAAATATTAGCCTACTTCGTAATACATCGAATTGTATTTACATACAATTCCGCATAATATTTATTATGAATGTGAGAGATGTGCCTAATAATTCTCTATATAGTTGCGATGGAATCGTGGCAACAAAATCTTAAAAAAAAATCAATCGGAATATATGTCTATGGTCTAATAAATGAGCAGCAGTGGATCCTGGGGGGTCATATGGATTATGACCCCCATGACTCTCTGGGCTGGGTCTTTGTCTTACTATTGCAATCGCAATCGAATTAGACGCAGTCCTGTACGTACGATCCTCTGATTGGAACGTCGGATCCGCTCTAGTAAATGAGGTTGATGATACAAAAACTTCCGTTAAAATTGATGTAATGTAGGGATTGAGGCTACTTTACATTGGGAACTTTAAAATTGTCTCCTGGTCCGAAAGATTAGTAGAAATGGAATGAAATTGTGAGGACTAAGTAATTATTATCGCAAAATTATAGAACTTGTGCTAATGGAACAACAAAAAAAAATTCAGACCAATCGAGCAGGCTTTTAAATTAAAAATTTGGGAGAAATACAGTAATTTTTATGTTAAGTCACTTGAACTATTTCAAAACGATGAATGTAAGATTTTTTTTCAACCTTTAAGAAGAACTACCTTTTTCAATCTTTAAGAAGTTGTTTTTTTAAAGATTATTTGGGATAGAAAAAATATTCTGTTAATGCCTGAAGTTGTATATAAAAGTAATCTTTTGATTTTTTGCTTTTATTAGATACTATTGTTACTATTAATTTTGTCTATTTCTACTTGAAAAATCATAGCCAGTTCAAAAATTAATTTATCATCATATCTTTTATTTAGTCAGGAAAATATAAATTTGCTTTTCTAATAACATGATTTTTTTTTATTAATAAAAAAGGTATAACACTTTTCTTTAATGTTAAATATAATCATTGCTTTAATATAATAATCGCTTGACGCCCTATTCTTTTAATTATTCTGACGTTAAGAGAAAAAAAATTAAACAGGTACCTAGATTCATACCTGCCCTTAAATTAAAATTAAATATAAAACGATGAACAAACCGGTAAAAAAAACTATTTTCATCCTATAAAGTCGAATAATTTTAAAAAAATACTTTTTTGTACACGATTTTTCATCAAATTTCAGGTGTTGAAAATTTTAATTTTTTAATTATCGTTCACAAGTATACATTCCAAAATCTCGAATCAAAAGCCTATTCGATCGGACTGAATTTCATGTATTTAAGGCGATTCATAGATTTCCTTCGCTTGTATTAAAATGACAGCCAATGAACAGTAAACCTCGAAAGTTGACACGGACCTAAATTATAGCAATCACATCGATATACCCGTTCAGACACAATGTACATAACTTTTATATGGAAATAGAGCGGCGAACACATTATCCTCCGAATTTGCGTAAAAGCGTTACGATGCGTGCAAAACTTTGTTTTAATTAACGAATGCCACTTGTCAAGTATTCATTTATGCTAATACCTAGAAAATGTTGAAATAGATCTAGAAACGAACTCTTAACAGTGACATTTTATAGAGCTACCCCCTAGCGACCGTTTTATGTAACTTATAAACTCCCACATATTTCCAAGCCCCAGAATATTCTGTGATAATCCAGAACGAGGAGTTAGTAAAATTGTATTCTGTACTGTGGTATTTTACTCATGATTACATCAGCACGAAGATAAAACAATTCTTTATCCCAATACCCTAACTTGATTCGAATTTCATTCGGGATTTCCACTTTAATAAATCGCAGTCCCTCGTAAGGCTCCCGTTGGGTACCTAAAATTAGAATTTATATATATATCATAGACAACGACCGTAGGACTTGCTTTATCGATATCAGGCAATAGTTTCACTATCAAACTATAGTTTCATGCAAGCGCGTCCATTTCGGATCTTCAAATTTTCTATGGCACTCCTTGCCAAATATTCCGTCACGCACATGCGCTCTATTGATTACTTAATTTACACATTATAAATATATATATATATATATATATATATATATATATATATATAAAGCCTTTTCTACATATCTTTGATACCGTCCATAACTACCGTTGTGAACGAAGGTTTGAAATTCGTAAACGCGACATTCGACTGGACGTACAAGAGTTATGCTTTTAAATGGGGGAGTTTGAAGAATCGACGATTATTAAGAAAAGACACCACAGATTCGTACGACTCAAATATCATGAATTTAAAATTAACTATATCGTTGCAATTGAGGAAAAAATAACACGTTCTAGCTCAACAGAGGATATTTTCTTTACGACATTATCTCTCAAAGGATAAATCTTAGGCATTGCGCAGCGATTTGGCAATGAATGCCCTATCACTTCCTCCCTGCGACCGTGCGAGGTCATTGAGGTCGTGACCTCACGTGGTCGTGAGGTCGTGGAGGTCGTGACATTGCAATACTGGGACAAAGACCCACCGTTTCGAGCTGTGACTTTGTCTTAAAATGTTGCAATCGAATTAGAGCCTGTCGCGACTGAACCTCGACTATGTGATCCACTCCCAGCGACCCCTAATAATTCAATAGCTAATAAATTCGCATAGTCTAGGTGTAGCTATATGATAGGCTGACTAAACGGTATAACAAATAATTGTTTATTTTTATGGCTGTCACCATTGTAAATGTGTATCTAACGCACAAATAAATGGATACTCAAATTGATTTGGCGACCGATTTTAATTGCTAAGATGAAAATAAACAATGCAATGGAAATCTATTTTCAATTTTCCGCTACGAATTAAAAAAAAAAATCATAAATCGGGAAGATACTGTTTTCAGCCCGATTTTCGAAAATCGGATTTTCATCGGATCTTGACTTTTTTGAGTTCCGGCGTAGTTGAAGAATTAGAAAATATCATTTTTTTTCAAATTACCAAATTTTTGAACTTGTAGGGCTCAAAATGTATTATAGTGTACTATGTACTATAATACACAGCACATAAATGTATTTTTATAGTATATAAAACAGTTATTTGTGTAGTACATAAATGTACTATAGAAAAAACTATATTTCTGAAATCGGAAAATTCGAAAAAACGCTAAAATTTACTGCTATTTATATTTTTGAATGTTTTGAGCTTAAATGTAGTAAAAAATTAAAGAACCATATCTTACATATTTTTTTAACTGTATTTAAATGAGAATAGAAATAAACCACATGTACGTAAGCACTAAGCTTTAACGTATACATATACGGTGATAAACACATTACCCTACTTTGCGTCACGCGATCGGGTGAAAATGCAGATAGTAGACATTGATAAATTTTTATGACACATTTTACTTTCATTACAGTTATTATAAATGTTTTATTACATTTTTTTGATCATAACTTAACTAATGGTATAATTAGGATAATGATTCGACTAAAATATTGATTATTTTAATTAAAACAATATTAATTTAATTATAGCGAATAATGGACATTGCAATTGTGGTAGAAGTTCGACTACACTAATTCAAATTTTTGAAAGGAAAATGTACGGATTTAAATGAAAAAAATAAGCTGACAATGATTTTTATCGATCCTGCTCACACTCACATCCATAGACAATTGGTCTAGAAACATTTATAGTTTTTTGTAAGATAGCTCCTTATAAGTGTTTCCGTTTTTTTGGCGCGCTATATAGAAGTCAAGGCAATGTACCATAGACACATTTTTGCGAAAAGCAATACGCCACGCACCACACAAAGATCGCTTTTGGTAAATAAAGTGGAATTTAAATAAAAAAAAATAGTGGCCCCACTAACGCGTACAAAACTAGAAAGACATGTTCCTATATAATCTGTTTATATTTTGTTCAATTGCAAAGACCGAAAAAAAAATCGTACGTTAGAATTAACGTAAAACCGGACAAGTGACAATCGAACTCGTATGCCGATGGTTCCGTATAAATACTTTTACAACATATATAACGTTTCGCTACTGGCCGAAAAAAAGGCATGAGATAAATAAGCAGCATTGATCCAACAGCTACGTAGCAATTGTTATAGTAACCTAGCCATATTTACGTGGTAATTGTTGTAGTAATCTAGCCACATTTACGTGGTAATTGTTGTAGTAACCTAGCCATATTTACGTGGTAATTGTTATAGTAATCCCGCTACACTTGTTTAATGAATCTTATAGCAATTTGTGGCGGAGTTTCCACACCGTGCTGATGTTTGTCCGGAAGTTGATAAAGTTCTGTCTAGATTTGTCTGAAATCTCGAAATTACATCAGCATGACAGGATCGCTCTTGCGCACCCTCGGTTGACGTATTGTTGACGTCATAACTATATCGTTTGAGTGGTTTTAACTTCACAGAATTGATGTGCAGGGTTGGATTCTGCATTAGGTTACGTTAGGCTACATTTATGGGGATCACGTGGTTAGATTAGGTGGAAATATTAATTTTATTTCATTTCTCCTTACGATATAAATAAATAGCTATTAATGAAATTTATAAATGCGAAATAGTGTTTGTTCGTTTGTCCTTCATTAGGGCATTAACGAATTGATTTATTTTACTGCATAGAGATAGTTTTTGGGCCGGCTAATGATATAGGCTACTTTTCATCTCAAAAATATGTATGGCTGATTCGGGACGGTAATAATAAATAATTCTATCATTGGAGATCCGATCTGATCAAAATTTGGTGTGTGGATTGGTCTAATATTGTAATTATCCCTAGGATGGTTTTCAACCTGTTAAAATACGTATTTCAGCATAGCATAGTGCAATCACATTCAGATTTGGCCCTAGTTTAAATATCTGAACAAATTTAAGGGTAACCATTTGTTTTTTTGCATGAGCGTAATTGTGTGTGTGTGTGTGTGTGTGTTGTATTGGACATATAGTTCCGTCATAGACTGTTTAATACGAACCAACCAAGCACATGCAATTCCTTATAATATTATAGAGACGGTTTTGTGTTACATAGAAGTTTATTGTAGAAATGCACGGTATTGAAAGGACATATTTATAATATGTGATTGATGATCCATAGAATGGAGTTTGACTATAGTTAGTCAGTCATAACCTACTATAGTTAGAACTCGACGGATGACAGCCATCGGATATCAAACATTTGTGGTATTACACGTTTGGCGTAATGTGAGACTGGTATCGCAAACGATAGTGGTCTAGGATTTAAATCGAGTTCGAGACCGGCGTAGAGATTAAAGTGGCAACAGGATCGAAACCGGGATTGATAGCTAGTTCGATAGCTAGAACAAAATGAGAGCAATATGAATACGAAGATGGATTTGCTTGTTCTTCTACTGTGCACGGTTACAGTCTATTTCACGGTGAAATACATTTATTTATTTATCTATTAATTATTTTTGTATTATATTATATAGAAGCTAGATTGCAATCCTATGATAGGAAACAAAATTGAGGATCGAACCTGAATTGAATACGAGACTAGGACGAAATTGATACAAAAGTTGGAATAATTTATTTTTTTAAATGTGGGCGAATCGAGCACAAGTTCAACAGCAATCGTTTAGATTTCTATACATATTATATTACTTATTTGCATATAGATAAAAGTTTGAGCGAGGCAAAGCTTTAATAAATTCATAGGTTACGCTTATATATACAGGTCAAGATTATATTAATGCGTAACATTACCAGGGTCGGATTCAGCCCTCGAGGCAGGAGGAGGGTGGTCACTTAATCAGGACAGACTCCAATTCGACCACAATAATCTAGGTCTTTGAAATTTCGCTTGGTTTGTAATATAAATAGAAAAATTGTAAAAACGGGTGATTAGTGTCCACTATAATTTGAGTACTTTATAAGAACAACTAGGATATCTTTCAACGATAATGTATAAAGGGAAAAATACGTTCTACAAACCGCTCCAGGGTTGCTTTTGATCGGTCTGCCATGGAACCCTAAAATGTACTATACCTTTTTCGCATTACACAAAACATAGCTATCATGTTAGATCGTATCATACTCTTCTGTCCTTTTCTGGCACGCTTTCGTTCTCATACATCTATCCTTTTCCATGTGTTTACGAGCCGTAAAATGCGATTCTCGAACGTGAACAACCTCCAAAAGGTGGAATTCTCGCAGTGAACGATATATGTCGTATGAGATATTTTGACATTACTGGCCTAATGAAAGGACCGTTCCACTGTCAGATATATATTTTTTATATGTTGCATTTAGACTGTTAAAGTGTTGTCATTATACTTACTGATTCGTATCTCACATTTCGATAGGAACATAATTAATATCCTTAGGCAATTAAATTTGTATGATAGAATTATACTGAATAATACTTTGATATGAGGTAGAGCTATACCGTAGTCAATATGGCTGCACCTCGAAAATGCAGTTAGACTGATGAAGTACCGCACTCTTAGAGAATACAGACGTGAAGTAGCAGCTTCCGCTGGAGCATCTCGTCCAATGAGTAAGAGTTCCGGTGGCTCACACCCTCTCTCCCCTTTCCATCAACCCGATCGCCTCTCCATTAGATATCGTATTCCTATCCATTTCTAAATCTAAATCGGCGATGCAGTGATGATTCTTTTGAAGTCGCGAGTGTCCATGGGCGGCGATGACCATCTATTCTCTGACGGCTCGCCTGCTCGTTTGGCCCTCGACTATGCTATAAAAAAGTATATAGAAAATCCTGGCAAATATTAGTCTATTGATAATCAAATCAATCTTCTTTACATACTTACAAGAAAACAAAAAAACATTTTTATCATTCTGCTATTTCTTGATTCGTAAAATTATTTCAGTGCTGAAAAAATCTTGCTTTTTTTTGTCGTTATTATTACGTGTTTAGGTTTTTTTTCCTTTATGTTTCTTTATTTATTTCGGGTATTTTCGGTCCACGACATTAAATAACTTTCACTTCAAATTGTGATTACTTCGCAAACTTAACGGTTCATATTCGATTGTTGTGAATGTGTATTGAAATAACTGTTCTGTAACGCTTATCGAAATTTGAAGTAAGTTAAGTCGCCATTGATTATCAATATCAGTACTTTAAGTGAGCCATTATTATATATAAATCTATACTTTAATATATAAATCTACAGAGGTTTTTTTGGTTGTTTCGTTATAACTATTGACCTATACATCCGATCAAAATGAAATTTTGTATACATGTAAAGGATACATCGACTTTGTCGATAGGCTCAGTTTTACTTGAGTGTTGGACTTCCGAAATGCATTGCGGTGGCGTTAATGATAAAAAATGAAACTCTAATGCTAAAGCTGCGACTGACATGAAATTAAGTAATAATTTAAATTTTTCTAAGTTAAAGCTAACTACGATCACATTCTGGAAAATATTGTGGGAGCGCTGAACATTGTGATCACATATATAATGCCAATGATTTTCATTTGTCCAAGTATCAGTTAAAAACTACCGAATGTATTGGTAGGAGAACTTGCAGATGGTTTTAAGGTATTTAGATTCCAAATATCCTTTAAATTTCTTTTTATACACCTTCATAATTCATAACACCCAACGAAGTGGGCGGTTATAGCTAGTATATTTATACATTAACACCTCGGACACGGGCCCAACGAAATCGATGCGAATTTGTACCTTTCAAATTTATCTTTATAGGTGTCGTCTCGGAAAGAAAAGTAATATTAAAAATTTTGGAATTCGATTTCTTTAGCGCTGTTTCGATAAGTTTTTAATTAATTATATGGTCTCTCTGTTATTGGTTCTCGACAACAAACGGAGTTACACGACATAAACCACAAATGGCACTGTACGCGTTACGTTAAGTACCTAAATACTTATTGTTGGTAATGTAAATAAGCAACTTTTATACTACTATTCAACTATAAACACGCCTAAAGAAATATATTCATGGCACAATCAAGGAGACGTATATATCACAGCGCCGGCGTGGCGTGTCGTGTCGCGTTCACGATTTGAGAATAGGGGCCCGGTGCTAGGTCGGCGCTGACGTCACCTCCGGCGCCGGTTTTTCGCGGTATGATGTCAGTATTACGTAAGGCCGCGCCGGTCGTGCTAGTTTTTATTTTATTGTACCCTATTGAATATCCTACATTAGTATTCGATGCCGGTATCGGAATTTATTGAATAAATTTCCAATAAGAAATGAAAATATTAACTATCCCAAAATTTATTGTCCGCGTCGGACATTGTGCTCGAGGATACAGAATGATTCGGAAAATTATTATTTATCTGGTAATAATTGGAAGTTCGTTCCATGAAAATTGGTCTAGCAATGAGAAATCCGCTTTCGCCGCAGTTTATAAAATATCATAACGTGATATAGGCTCATACCAGAAGGGTCACAGATCATAAATCGAACCTCATTAACTGAATAGAAATCCATGTATTGTGTTATCCAAACCGGCCTCCCTTCAATATGCCCCTAAATTAAATAGTTAGATATCAATTTGTCCGGTTGAAAACGATCGGCAAACCTAAAGCACAAAACTGGATGGGTTATTCGAGTCCGACAAATAGCATTATACTCGTCCCTTTCACACTTATGCGTTCTGCTATATTCGTTGTCTCCCTTACACCGTCGCGACTTTTACGTGCGAATCTCTGAGTCATGATTCGATATCTAGAAAGATAAATCTGCGTCAATTTGCTCCGCTTAAGTTTTCTCACCGCTCGCTCCTTGGCTTACGTTGGCTCTATGGATTTTTCTGTCCTCGTTTCGATCGACTTCATTCATTTCTTTCAAATGGCGTGAATAACCTTGACATAGCTTCTTGCATTTTATTAAAGCGGTTGTGCAGTGCTAAAACGTATGTTCTTTCAAACTACATCATTCTTTCACGTCGCTCGTTATTTCTATTTTGCAAGAAGAAGTACATAAATGTTTACGTATTTTATTTATACGTTATAAACACAGTTTTATTATTATAACCTGACCAAAAATGATGAACTTGAAAATACTGCATACGTGTTTCATACACTAGTTTCATACACTAGTACCTGATTCGAACCTGACCACGGACGAATTGACCAAAGTGATTTTTCAGACGCTTCGTGCCTCCGAGAGCATGTTAAGCCATCGGTGTAGGACTTTGTAATCATGCTTGTGACGACGGTCGTCAGCTGCCCCAAATCCGACTAGGCCAGCGCGGTGTGCTTAATCTGATAGAGCAAAATTAGAAAATAAAAATTTTGATACGACCTTCGCGTAAAGTAAAAGTCGATATTTGGTTAGCAATACATACATCATTTATAATATAATGAAGTAAAGCATAATACTTAGACGCGACCATTAAATTCGGTTTAGTGGTATGATATTTTATCACTGTTTACTATATATTTAAAAATAAATAACCTTTTAAAATACTAATAATAAAAACACAAAGACTAGTTTAAAACGTGACCCCTACAGTTCAATTATACACGGCCTTTTACACGGAATTAGCGATGTTAGTGCGTTTAGAGGCACTACACTATTGTAGTATTCGATACTGGTGTTCGATACGCTATAATGAAGATAATTATCGATGCGAATCGTGTATTGTGTGGTTAGTGCAGCACTAATTTGAAAAGTAAACACAGATAAAGGTGTACGAATTATGAATATTATTTGACATGCGAAGGAAGTGAGACCATTCCGATGGTGGTTAATAGCCACTATATGGTGGTCAATACCGGTATATTGGCATCATCATCATCATCACCACCATCGCTCGACCTTCAGCCAGTCGCAATGACTGAAAGGGACAAGTCCCGATACACCGAAGGGAGCGTAAATATCGGGGGGTGTAGGTTCTAGCTTGGATTAGGAGTGACAGGAGTGTAGAGCCAGCCGGTATTCGTGCAACCTTTAGCCAGAAACTGGAGTCGGAATAGGTGATAGATACTGTAACGTAAGGTTAATACCAGTATATTGGTATATACAGTGGAATCGCAATAACTCGAACCTCGTCAAGTCGAAATCCTCAGTAAGTCGAAAAAAATTGCCATTCCCTTCCGATGAACCCCTAAATACGCGGTGTCTCGAATTATTTGGACTTTGTAACTCGGACAAAATGTTATTTCCCTATGAAGTATTGATAATACATATTTATACTCTATTACTCGAATTTCAAAAAGGAGACTCCGTAAGTCGTAGTTGGTAAAATATAATGACGTCTTACTTGGAATTCCCCGAAATAATAGCAATAAATTCCAAAATGAATGTTCGGGTTCGGGGCTTCTAATCTATTGCTTTTATCTTTTAGACGTGCAATGAATGAATACATTCATTAAACTTTCTAAGTACCAGCTGTGAACGTTACGTTTGTTCCTTGTTGACACAGTCATTTGTATCTGGAAGTTATTGTTAAGTCGAAAACTCGTTAACTCGAATTTTTTTGCATTTTCCTTGACATTCGAATTATTGAGATTCCACTGTATATATATATATATATATATATATAGGTGTTCAGCTCAGTCCTTGCTGAAAGCGCTTCTGTGTCGATTCGAGAATATTTAATTGAGGATACATTTTCTATACAAACGTAATTATCTGATTTTAATTTTTATAACGAATTCTTATTGATTATTTAATTTAGAACAATGACAAGAAAATAAATAATTACCTCTAACGGTGTATAGTTTAAATATATTTAAATATAAACATTCACTGTTTTTTTTTTATAATTATTAGCTAATTGAATGTTAGTCGTTTTTGAATATAAATATATACGTTAAAAAAGTCATCATAATATTCATTTATGTGATAAAAAATCTCTTTAAACATTTTCTGCTTAAAAATAATCTTTCATTTTTTTTTTCATTTCTGAACTTTTAAAGCACATTTATTTCACGACAGAAGGAAATTTAGAAGTACACATTCCTTTGGAAACGTTTTCACAATTTATTGAATTAACGAAGTTTTTTAAGATCTATGTGCGGATTAACCTATACCGAAAAAAAAGTCATCTTACAATGTCCATATTTATAACTATCAAGCAAAAAAATATTTGTGAGTAGGTAGACAATTGATTTCTCGAATAGTTGAGCTATCAATCAATGGATGAAACGCGGTTCGGGCTAAATAAATGCCTTACGCTTTTTATTGGCTGTGTCATCGCGAAAAAAACCTCAAATTGGTCACAATTGAACGATTGAGCAACATCGACTTTGCCCGGAAGAGGCGAAGTGGCAAGTTAAGTATTTTATCATCAGCAACATCGATGGAAAATTGACTCACTTTACTCAGCGTTTGTTGTAAAATGAGTCAGTGATGACGTGTGGATAGTAGGCATGAAGTTCAATTTTATAAAATACCCCGTTGAAGGCATATTTTGTTACATTGTGTCATGTCAGAGCGAATAATGTTCATCGTTTATATTAATATATGTATACTTAATCAGTGAATTAATTTTTACATAAATAGAATATATTTTAAAAAACCTTTTGAGTTAAGCGCTTTACATAAGAAAATATACTAAAAAATAAATAGTAACTGTGGTTAAGATAAAAATAATAATAATTAATAAAATATTGCATACTGGTAAAAAATGACGCAAACAGAATTATAATTCTGTTTGCGTCATTTTTTACCAATTGCCATCAATTTTTGCCAACAGAATTATAATTCTGTTTTGCGTCATTTTTTACCAGTAGATTTGTGTCTTCTACGTTAGAAGACACAAATAATTATTTGTGTATTCTAGCGTAATAGAACAAGGACTACTTTAGTCGTTTCGGTTTTATTGTAGTCTAATCCAAGTTTTAACAGAACATTGATACTCATCCTGTGAGTCACCAGCAGCCCAGATGTTCCTTGCTGCGGCTCTCGAACACTCTTATACATTTTTATTCCAAAAAATCGACATTAATGTTTCGCATGCAATTTGATGGAAGTGACGTTCTGAATTTCGAAAAACTTAAAAATCTAACACAATTACTCTATTTAATATTTTCTGAGTTAGTTCATAAAAACGGATAACTCAAAAAAAAAAGCGAACATGCGCGCGATAAACTCGAACAACAAAACGTTCAGATTAAGATAGGCCGTGTGGTCACGGGTGGGGGGTTAAAAAAATTAAAAGACAAAAAATTAAAAAGGTAAATGTAAAAATTAAGCCCACATCTTATTTCTTATTTAATTTATAAACGTATATTTCAACTTTATCTCTCGGCTTGTCTGGTTGTTTTCAAGGTTTCTCCTACGGCCATGGTCCGATGGTTAGTGTTTTATATGTACTTTGGCGTTACGTACATTGTTCGCGGTTTAAATGACCACGTAATTAGTTTATATATATATATTTATTGGTGCTATTTGAACCTTCATTATTTGTAATTCTTCGACTCACAACGCTTACGCACGGACGCGTGCATGCCTTACCTTATGGGAATTAGACATATATAATGAAAATAGGTTGTCTTTGTTCGCCAATCACGTAAAAACTACTAAACGTATAGACATGGGACTGGAACCATTCGATGCGGGATGATTTGTAGATGGTTCTACTCATTTTTCGAATTCCGTAAATCCTTCGCCATTTTATTTATAATAAAAATTACCCAGCGAAGCGGGCGGGACAGCTAGTGCTGGTATATTAATATAAGTGTATACCGAAATAGCTTCCCTTATGATTGAATTTGCTTGAAAAACGATGTTCTTAAATTACATATTTATTTCTCGTCTGTACAAATCGATGCCGATGTGTTAATTTATTGTTATTGTATTTGTTTTTTCAACATTTTCCTAGTCTTCTTCCATCGAGTTTTCGGATGGCCGTGGCAACACCGTCTTAACAAATATTCACTGTTCACTGTTCACGAGTTCACTGTTCAGCACTTGTTATATTAGAACGGAAATTGTTCATCAATTTAGACCTGCCTGTTTTGCACTTGCTTTCAAACCGAAAAACAGATTGACGAACGCTTATAAAATTTCGACAATAACTTAATAGGGTTCAAAGCCAATAAGGTTAAAATGAGAATTAAAGAGCGGTTTAAGAAGTCGTGGTTTATGGGTGTCAGTGAACAGCTTATGTTGTGTTTTTTCGTAACTCGATCATTATTTACTGGTAGAGCTATAATGTGGCCGACTCGGTTGCAGCATTAAAATAAATACCACATCTCACAGTATACGGACGTTAAGCAGCAGCTTCCGCTGGTGCTTCCGTCCGGCGAGTGAGAGTTACGGTTGGCCACTCCCCTACATGGCCCCTCCGGCGTTGCTAGTGCTCGTGGGCGGCGCGGGCCGAATGCACTCTGATCGCTCGTCAGCTCGTTTGCTTGTCGAATATGCTATTAAGAAAAATATCAGTCCCCATCGATGAAGAGGTCAAACCACTGAATCTAAAAACCCGAAAATTTGCGGAATTATATACGTACCTACATTGCCATTTATGATCATAGTCAATTATTAAAAAGGGGTTTTCATATAAATTTCCCCAGAAATCTAAAAGATTTGGCAGACAGGAATTTGTATTGATATCGGGAGTCAAGAATTCATATCCAACTCTACGCAAGCGGAACGTTACAGAGTTAGTAGTTTATTTATAAAGCATTTTATTATTCCCTGGAGGACTAGAAGTAATTTTACTGAAAGGCTGCAAGGTTAAAGGCTGTATACACGCAATTTAATAATTTCGATTAGCAAAATAGATGGTTACCAAACAGCATATGTAGATAAATAGCTTTGTAAATTATATTTAAAAACATTTACACAACTAATTTGTCACATAGCATATATTTTATAGCTAGCAGTTTTATAAGCACTTCGTCATATCATTATGCCAAGTAAAATGCTCAAATTACTAATTAATATTGAGGTAACATTAATTATATAATTTCAATCGAGTCACGCATGCGCGAAGGCGGATCATATGAACATTATTGCAACTGTATGCGTACATTAAAACTATGCATACAATTTACGGTACAACGCGCGAAACTTTGCCGCTGCGAAGTTCGTCACGAAAGCGTCGCAATGGCGTAAAATAGGAACGCGGGGGTGAAGAAGAAAGGGTCGGGGAGCATAATACCTGCGCAGTATATCATTCGCAGCCAATTCAGGGCGGCAAACTTTCTTGCGTTGTACTGTACTGATGATATATTTCCTGATAATTGTATATTTCATCAATTTCATTACACAAATATATTTTACAGTGGTGGAGAAATCCTATTTTTATAGGTGAAACAATTTATTTTTTATATGCGATAGTGTAGGTATATTCATGAATTTATTTTAATAACGTCGGTTACGTAGTAAATAAATACAAGCACGTTGAATTTGTGTATTATATTGCAAAACTGGCTTTAAAAAAGCATGAAGTGCTCAAAAGAGCGCCACAGTACTTCAAGCCGGATCGTCGTTTATTACTTTATAGGTCACAGCTCCGACCTCATCTAGGGTACTGTTGTCACCTCTGAGCTGGTGCATCTAGAAACAGAGGTCGATAGTTCCTCTTCTGCTTCTATACCACATTCAACGTATTGCGTCTCTGGTCGCCTGCAACCGCGTAATATTCGTCCAGGTCGACCCGTTAGCTTTGGGAAGAGATGACGTCATTGTGCATGCTTCATCGCATAAAATATGAAGTGCGCTTTGCAGAACTGTCTAAGGTAATTCCAGTCTTTGAATGCCGTCATATTTCTCCTCGCCGAAATGGCATCAGAACCATCTTGATGGCTGGCGTTCTACCACCGTAGTGTTCATGAGCAATTTTCTGGCACGTACGGTAAAATTCTGGAATGATCTACCGTCAGCGGTCCTAATCGACTACGTCAAGGGTGTTTTCAACAAAAGAGCGTATTCCTTCTTAAAAAGTCCGGCAAAGGATTAATGACTTCCCTGAGAACCACCGGTGGTCACTGTCCATGGGTGACGATGACTACTTACTCTATAGTGACCCGCGTGCTCGTTTGCTCTTAAAAATATTCTAAAAAACATCGTGAGAGAGTTATTTTAGTATTTTTTTATTCTTATAATCGGAAGTACCAATGTACATTATTTATTGAAATACAGCCGAGATACAATAAAAGCTTGTCCGAGAATCGAACCGTCTTGTAGTCAAACTCGCCCTGCGTGAAGGTTGCGCACGCGCAGCTATTACGATGTTTCAAGTCACGCGTGACTCATATGCGACTGCAGTGTCTGTGAGTTGAGTGTGTTTGCACACGCGATGCTGCCCGCTAAGGTATTTCATTTCATTATTTTTTTATTTGTGGCAAATAATTTCAACATATTAATCGAGTGCTACGGAAAAATAATATCGATTCAATTATTTACATTGTTTTTTTACATTTAAAATAGAAATGATTCATTAAGATGTTATCAGTCAGCTGCGACTCGAGCGCCGCTTTCATATTTACTTAGTGTTTCACATTATTTTCAAATAAATGTGCAAAATATATTTTATAATTACGACTGCACTATATTTTAACAATTAATATCGATTCTACATTAACATTTCATATTAAAAACAGTGTTGAGCCTGCGTCAATACCTGTGATTTTCTTCAAAAACGACATTTCATTCTTACAATTAATATCCCAGTGACTTTAAAAAAAACAAAAGTTTCACAGAATTTCGTAACGTGTAGAACAACATAACAATTTAAAGTTTGTAAGTAATTAGTATTAATATATATATATTTTAAAATATAAACAAATTAAGTCATTAACGCTCGTAAACTGAGGTTTAATTATTTACATCGAGAAGCGCAGCGATATTGTCAGTTAATTGACCAATTAAGTGACCGCCCTTCGCCTCTATCAGTTGTTAATGTGCGCCCGCACATAAAATGAAGTCAACACTCTGTATGGACTCTGACAGAATCGAAATGATTTTTATGCGTTATTTATTATGTACACGTAATTATTATAAACGAAATATATATATAAAACAGACATCAATAGTTTAATAAATTAGTGCTTGCATTTTACAAAATATCTACCTATATGAGGTATAAACTATATATTAGTGTTAATTCACGCTTGTATCAAATATATTGATTACCATTTATAGTGTTTAAAACATACTTCATAATTTTAAACTTAACAATCAAGTTGAGCGACTGTAGTTTTTTTTTTAAAGTACTAGGTAGGTATTAGGCTAAATAATAGTTATAGGCGATAGACCGGCAATTGCTGGATGTTTTTCGAATTTGCCGTGGGAATGTAATAACTGGCGTGGGAAAAGTCGCTTATTTTTCATTCCCTACAATAAATATTTATTTAGGTATACATAATATGCAAAAATTACCGGCTACCTGCTCCCATGTTAATAATGTCGTAGTGGCATCTGTTATTAATAACGTACCGTTAATAATATTTCTTAATTAATAAGTTAATAAAATTCTTCCGTAATTATCGATTATTAAATAGCCGCCTAAGAAATTTCACTTCAAAAACCAAAATCCACCGTTCGTTGTCTATGAGCCGATTTTCATTTTGTTTTTTTTAATTTGCCCCGGGGTAGTCTTCCAATTCCTCTCACGGCAATCCGGTTCGTGTCTGACCTTGGACGAAGAAGGCATGCCGCGGTAATCCTCAACGCGAACGGCACACGTAACGCCCTACCATAGACAATGGCTGGTCGTGTGCCAAGAAGTTGTGAAATATTTTGAATTGATCTCTGTTAAGACTTTCTAGATGATTGAATTGTCGTTGATTTAGCTACAATTGACCATTCTCGGCGTAGACAATGTGGTTACTTCTCGTAACTCATTTTTGTTTTTAATTTTGTAAATAGCTAAAGTACGATTTTTTTGTATTCAATGGATTACGATGTGTTTTTTGGATTAACTTTATTTAAATTCATTCCGATAAGAAAAATGAACAATTCTGAAAATTTCTAGTTTATACGAAAAAAACAATAATTGTCTTACAGTTTCATTGTAATTATTTACTTTTAATTGTGCAGTAGAATTCTAATTGTATATTTGTGAAAGTTACCTAAAACTTCAAATTTTAATTCTACAAAGCCTCTAAAACTTTTATAATTTTTTCTGTTAATCGTCACAATACCTTTCAGTAAATGACGTCATAGATCGATCATTTTTATGACTGCATATTTAATATTCATAAAATGTTCATTTAAAATTATTACCTTAGCAATCATGATCTTAATAAAAAAAAAGTGCAACAAAATGAAATACTTAGATAGTGTTTAATTTTTATTATCCACGTTTAAAACATCTGTATATTATCATTTTAATATACGTGCATCGTTTTTAGTGGCCCAATAACATGATTAGGCAACTAAAAACTATGCAATGTAAGGTATTACTTATCGTATATATGTATGCAAAATAACTAGTTTTATATTCGAATAACAGATTTTCCTTTCATTTAACAGGCATCCTGCTACTAATTTGCTTAATTAGGCAGATTAGGTCATCCGCACACACCATGATTTCGTCTAAAGTGCGTTATATACGAGGGTTTTAAATTGCAAGTACAAATTGATTAGCCGGCTAGCTCATACCTGTCAAGCACAAAGAAACTATGAAGCTGCTCGTATGGTTTAAAACAATGCTTGTGTTTCAAAACTGTATTACTATTTGTCAGATTAGGTACATTGTAACAATGTGTTATGCTATGAGTCGCGTCACTATGCATCGATACCGATATATCGGCGATATCGTCGGTTTTTCGATATATCGGAATCGGCGATATTAGTTTGCCGACACGCCGATACATTTTAAATGTCACGCTATAAATATCCCGCGCTTAGTTTGTTCGGTGTATCGGAATTCTAAGGAAATGGCATAAAAATATTTCAGTTCTCAAATGAGTTTTATCGCATCTAAAAAGCTGTGCTACGGATAGGTCTCATCTAAATAGGCTTACTAAATCGCTTTCACTTATAATAATTTAATGATGTTGCGTTACTGAATAAAAAGCTTATAAACGTGAATTTTTATCACGAATATCTGACTGAAGTTTATTATTAAATTGATATTATATTTCCTTGCTATTTTTAAAAAATAACTAATATCTTATTAAATATCAATTTTCAAATATTGATAATTGATATTTTGTTGAATTAAAATTTTTGAAATTTTTTAGTTAACGTCCTAAATAAATATTATATAAATAAGTATGTAACATCGTCCATTCCTACATTTTCTGTTCTGATTCCACAGTTTTTACAACCTTTCGAAGCCTGCACTGTTCGCGTCGATAATGCTTTTCTATAAATACAGGCATCAAAAGCGCATCGCCAGAAATGCATATCGATGCATCCTTAATTTATTTAATTTGCAATGTGTACTTATGTAGCCAATGTTATAGGTAATAAACGCTCACTTTTAAATCGCATATATATTTTCGGGCCCGTGTATAGCCAACTTTATATATGTCCTTGCGCGTTGTAAAGTCGGACGGGCAAGGCCGGGTCATCTAGCTATCGCTTAATTTTGAGATAAAGCTATTTATACATCTGACTCACGAAACACGTTTACGAATTGTGATCGGTGATAGGTAAGTCAAGTCAAGATGATACCTCATGTTTAAATTTATTTCATAGCCCCCCCAGAAATGTTTTATTTATAATTTATGGTTATTTTAAAATGAAACTATCACTTATCGTCCCTGGTGCGGATTTCCATCGCCTTCAAATAAGTTCCTGACTACGGCGCCTATAATAGGCGCGCGAGGGGATCATATTTCTTTCTTAGAAGCATGTCTCATTTAAATTATTATAAACTATAAATTAGTTAAGAACGCATTCTTCCATGAAATCTAATTAGGGTAGATTTCACACGATTTTTAGGTAATGAATATATAGTGTTATATATTTTTGTCCTTCTATAGTATCCTCAGCAGTGCGAGAAAAAATTGTTTGCCAAGTAAAAATAGTTTTTTTTACATGGATAAATTCAGATTTCGCAACTCTTATATGGATCATTAATTAAGTACAATTTTCTATATACCCGATAAATTCAAAACATCTTTGTCGATTCGTTTATTTTACTTAATCGAGATTTATTTTCTCGTGCAACCGAAAGAAGTAAGTCAAGTTAAGAAGATACATTATAGCCTCTTATCAAATGCCCTCGAATCCATAAGAACGGTTTTGCGATAAGATCGACTCCGCTTTGCCAAATTTTGAAATAGACGAGGTGTTGGAGATGAACATCTTCATTTTTCACTCAAATTCAAAATAACCTTATTTCATAGTATAGTATAACACTTGAAATAGGTAGCAACATTTAAATAATTTACAGTACATTTATATTACTACTTTTTTTTTCTTAATTACCACTCGTTCGTAAGGCAGTTATCCCTCAAGACGAACGAACAAGGAACTTGAGGATAACTCTTTTCAAATTAATCATATAAATATATAATCTATTTCTACAAAATAATATAAAACTATTTCTACAAAAACAAACCTGAAGGAAGTCGAGCTGTTAATGTACATTTATCCTCTAAATATTTAGATATTGTATAAGGATAAATTTGGTATATCCTCACGAATCCTATTGAGCATGCGCACACAGAACCACCTAAATGAATTCGTGACCTTACGCAGTCGACCAACATGTAGATTAAGTTTATTTTATTTCTACTACAAATTTCAATTATGGTTATCACTATTTTCATTAAAAAAATATAAATATTTTCTTACATATATTATTTTTTTGTAAATAAACCTAATAAATATGATATCTTTCAGATGTATCCATTTTTTTTTTGCGTGATTTTAGTACATATATACATTTCAACACCCACGCTATATTGATAACACTTTGGAACCGGAATCAGTTAAAGATTTTAATCGCGGTACTCATTAACTCACTATCCCGTTGTCGGTGTCTAAATGGAAAATACAGCTGGCCAAGTGCGAGGCGCACTTGTTCACCAAGAGTTCCGTATCACCGTACAATATATTGGTGTCATTTAATCACGAAAGATTTTTTTTCATTCAGTTCGAAATGTTCAACGCGAGCCAGCTCGCACTTGACCCGAGGGTTTCATCATTTGTTATTTTGCTTTAGGTTTTGCAATTGTATGTATTGGCGTTTTTACGATAGAGCAATAGAACGAAGAAAATAGTATAAAACTAATTTTTCGTATGGGGATACTCTTAAATATTTATTTTTGGTTTTATTAGTATCATTTTATTCGCTATATAATAATAAGAATGAAATCAAAAGTCAATATTTAATAATTCGTTAGGATATCCCCCATAATAACACATATGCTGAGAAAATTTTAACCGACTACCTTTTACGCTTAAACGATAGAAGTCCCTAGGATAGATAGGTTGGATCGGAATAATGATGGACAGACAGATTGACGAACCAACAAACAGCATAGATTTAGTAAAAGGTTTCCACTCAATTTCCTCTCGATAGCTCAATTTTGCATCGCTAAAAAGCAATCTAATCGTTTCAAAAAGTAACCCTTTTTTTAACTTCATGGACTGGTTGCATGTTGATGATGAGGTTGATTAAACTAGCCGTGAATTAATGCATTAAGCGTAAAACAAGAAATAAAAATTATTCCATTCCTAAATTCCGGTCTCTATGTACATTTGTGAATAAGCAGCCCGATTATGCCAGTGAACAGGAAAAATAGGAGATTCACGAGCTGGCTGTTTATTATGCCATGAATACGAGATTAAAAAAAAATCACTAACTTATAACATCACATTTATTGTTATAGAGATCACAGTAATATACACTCTGTCAAAATATCAAATCTCTACCTATTGCGGTTCAAAAGATTTAGACATGTTACAGACGCACAGACAGCGGATCCTTAGTAATAGGGTCCCACTGATATTCTTTAGATACAGTAATAGGGTCCCGTTCGCATCCTTTGGATACGGAACCCTAAAAAAACTGATAATAGGAAAATTAATCGCAACAGGTGTTTCAGTTATAATTTACTCGAGATAACAAAAGGATACCGACACGGTGTGACGTAATTGGTCAAGCTACATGTTCTATACGTATTCTTTTGCACATTTTTTTTTTGTTTTACGAATTCGTAAAAAGTTTCTAGACGACCATGCTGTGGTTGTTGTTTTCAAGACAGGTTTTTAACAGTACGTTTTGTAAAGAAATATTTATTGAACACTATACTTTCTTCGAAAATATTGATATATTGCTATATGGATCAAGAAATCCTTTTCATTTCAACGCTCGAACATTCTCAGAGTTATTCAAAGACATCTGAAACGTTTATGTCCTTTGAGCCCTTAAAGGAAATAGCGTTCAACGACAGTTTTTCAATACGCAAAAATAAAAAAAAATCTTAAAACCAAATGCGCATGCCTTAAGCGCTCGTGCCATACGTATGTTATTTAAATTAGAGGTTTATGATAACATATGAGCTTTTCACCAAAAATCCACCTTTTTTTTATTTTTGATTTTTGAATAGTTTTAGAGTAAACTTGAATCGAAAAAAGAATAGGTATTTTTTTCATATTTGTTAGACATCATAATGCAAAATTATATGTTTAGTTTAATGCATGATTTTTTTCACTTTTAACGAGAATCTTATTATATTGCTACCGCCATCTGTTGGCAATTATAAAAATAAACAACTTCACGCTCAATCTCAACCTCTATTTTAGATATTTAAACGAAATGGCGGATTAAAACATGACTAACTGCCAGTTAAAATATTCAATTACAGTTAATCGGTACTATATCAAGCTGTGATTTTCAATACAGTTATTCCCAATCGATTAGTGATGAGATTGAAAAAGAAATTGAGTTTAAAAGTTAAATAGTTTCTTAGTTATCATGATCACATCCAGTATAGACGGGATTTTCAAGCGACAGTAGAAGCATACATACGCTCGCGCTTAAGGCTTGCAATATGACATTTAGTCCGACAATAAATACTTTTTTATGCGACATCCGAATCTGTACAAAATCACATGTAACATATACAACTCAAACATGTACAGAAAACTACAAAAATCAACTTTTTACTATAAATACAATGTTTTCAAAGCTGACGCAATCATACGAACCGTGAGAATGTTTAAGAACATTCGAAAGTTACATCCGGTGTTCAAATTACGAGGCCTTCACGTGTGTGAACCTCACTTCGGGTACGACTTAAAACACAATCGAGTTAATGCGATATTGACAAAACTAAATATAGAAGACCACCGAGCATGTGTGTTGAGGCTGTGTATTATTGAGGCTTTACAATCTCAAACACAGTACAGCTGTGAAGGCCTCGAAATAGGTTTTCCACGTCATCAAGGGTATCGTAAATTGTGGTGCCGCAGTCGTTGACAGTTAGTGAGGTGTAATAAAACATTTTCGTGGTGTGTGTGTGTGTGTGTGTGTGTGTGTGTGTGCGTGTGTGTGCGCGCCACTGACGTGGCGGTTAAACTAAACGGGTCAAGTGCGATACGATCGATGCATTTGCATGATTAAAGACAGGTAATCGATGTAGAATTCATGAGGATATTATTAGAATTGACTTTATGCGTTCTAATGTCGTGCGTTCGTGTGGTTAGTTTTTATGTTAATGTAATTCCGATTCGGTTTGTTCATAGACTTTTGTTTCGTTTGACTTTTTTTTTTTAATGATTGTATTTATTGCGTCACATCCGTCATTTAATTTTAGTTATATATTACAACAGTTCCTTAAATTTAAATTAACCTTCCATATAAATACATATTTTATGCGTAGGTATAAATATAAATTCGTAACGTACTTTTCGCTTTACGTAACACACATAATGAAGCAGACTAATGTTTTTGCCTAATGTCATGGCAAACATGGCGTTGTGTTTCGTAATGACCAAAACGAAAAAAAAAAACGTTCCGCGCAGCCTTTATCGACACAGTAAATATACTACATTGGAAAAAATTAAAAGCCTCAGTTCGCCATTACGTTACTTGTTTATAGTACCCACGGCACCGAACCCAAGGTTGTCTCTCTAAAAAAACATCGTTTTTGTTCCAGACCTTCGCCTGCGATGGGACAGGGCGGTTGCAACGCTAACTGATAATATTACTCTATAATATCGAAACCGTTTACGATTACGAAGACGAACGAACCGTGGAATGGAACGCGAGTACGTATCCGTTAGATTTTCGTAAATAGAACATGCCGCGAACCGAGCGCGTCGCGGCGGACAGCTGAAACGGAACGTGCCCGTTGGCGCGAAAACGAGACGGACAGCTCGTTTCGAAAATAGAATCTCGGAAATAGAAAAAAAATGTTTGGCTTCGAGTCGCCAGTACGGAGCGAGGACGCGGGGGAGGAGGCGCGCGCCAAATGGTGGCAACAACCATGGAAAACTATGGCGGACCTTGCCGAAGCCGTCGACGATCTCATATGTAGCTTCGATTACATGGACACGGCGATGGACAACCTAGTGATGCTGATATTCGTATGGATCCTATTCTCGATCGTGCTGCTCGGCATAGCGAAATGGGCTTACAAGAGGTTCGCCCAGAAGCCGCACCAGGAGGCCGAGCCGGCGAAGAAGACGGAGGAGCCGAAGAAGACCGCCAACGAGATAATATCCAGCGCCGACAGCGTCCTGGCGACCAGCGCCAAAGTCAAGAGCAACGCGTTCAAGGCGGGCAAGTCGTCCTTCGTGCCGCCGACCCCTCCCGCCGCCAAAAAGAGGCTAGGCCGCATGTCCCCCGGGCCGGAACAGCTGACCGTGCGGAAACATCAAAGTATAATAGTGCCGACGTGCACTGGCCCCGACGCGCCGAGTGTCCAGTGGGTGAACGAATTGTTCACGTGGTTATATAATGATCTGGTTATAGTGAATGAACTGGTTCAGCAGTGGATCACGTCTATGAACGAGTTTTCGAAGAAGTCCGTCGAGGAGGTGAGTGCCGGAATTTAATCTCTATTTGAATAGTGTTAAGGTTTGAAATAGTATACCCGATGTTAGTCACGATCTGTTTTTTTTTTTTTTATAAACTCGACGTGTTTCAATACAAACCAGTACGAGTTCTAGGTTCCTTGAGAACGCGATTTAAAATTGAGTGTCATCATTGCAAAATCTGTTCCAAATTTAAAAATAAAATTTGAATTGAATTTGTAATTCGGAAATTGATACTATTAAGGGGGTATTTTCATAACATTTAACGTCCTGATGCTATTAAAAAGGCGCTATTAAAAAGGTTTTCTTTTACATTTAAATTATTAAATTCTAATTAAGTAAGGTTGTTATTTTTTATTACAAGTAATACATTTGTACTTAATAACCAAAAATAGTCCGAATTCTTATTCTAATCAGAAAATAATTCATGCATTACGTTAGCTAGCACTTACATATTATTTCATAATGTAGTAAATGTCGTGAAAATCAAGCTCTCGGCCATTTGTCGAACCGTGGCGTACTTGGCCAAAATATTTGCCTCAATGTTGTGATCTCACCCGCTTTATTTTTGTTTCACCGATCCGACGTGTTTAAGAAAGGAGATAACCTCTGGACATTGTATCCGCTGTTACTCCATCTAAATACATACTTGTGAACGTCCTTGATCTGACGTTCGTAATTTTTTGTGTTTTATAAACCCTAATTTTAGGGCCTTTTATTGATAAATTATTGTATTAAAGAAAGCAATTATATTACACCGTGAACGTCTCGGATCATATTTTATATAATAACTCCCGTGCAAATGTATGTATATAATTATTTTTTTACTCCTATGGTTTGTTTTACGACAGACACATTGTCTATACGTGGCACGAATGTTAGCCAAATAAATTAAAGATGAGCATTAGATTTTATGTACGCATATTTTGTCTAAAACACTTTATCACTTGCCATATAATTTATCAGTGATTTTCCAACGGTATACACAATAAGATTAAAATCTACTTGATTTCGATAAAACATTAAAATACAAGTGTTAAATAAACGCGGTGACTATTATTGTTACAGTCTCAAAACAATTTATTTACGTGGTACGTAATTTAATTAAAGTGTTAAATTTAATCGTTTTATTAAATAAGAATAAGAGGGGATGTATTATTGACTAGCTTTCGAATTAGGGTTCGCCCGTTTGTGGCTGCAATTGATTTATTCTTTTTATATCGACCGATCTTGCGTCGGCCCTAATCGCGGTCCCGCACTAGATGTCGCCCCCGGTTTCATTCTCGATATTGGTCCCGATGTCGCTTCCCGATTCGGATCACGTTTCGGCTTCAATTCTGTCCCTCGTCCCAAATTACTCTCTCGATTCTGATGCCGGTCTCGCACCCAATTTCCACCCTGGTAGCATTCTCTATTTTGGTCAAATTTGGATTGGTGGACTTTCGCGTCCAATTACGATTTCGCTGCTAATTGCCAAATGCTAGTATACCAAACAAAATATAAGCTACATTATTCGGGGATAGTATAATATTTTATAGGTGAAAGAAGCGAATTATCAACTGCAATTTTTTTTTAATTTGTTTTTATTATTACAGTATTATTTATTGTCACTATTCATTTATTATATACATATGTTTATATTTTTTATAAAAGATACTCTATGTCTTATTTATAGGACATGATCTATCCGTATATAACAAATTTTATCTGAATCAGTTCAGCCGATTGACCCTAATAGAATGACAAACATCCAAACAAACTCTTACATTCACAATAACAAAGATACCTATATCCGATATGGACCTTTTGCGGTTGTCCTATTTTTTTCCCGACTTTTCTCTTTGCAGTCGACGGTTGTAATTAAAGCCAATCTAATAAAAAAAGTAGATTATTTATATTTTAACGTAATCCTTGAAACATTTGAGAGAGCCAGCTTTACTCGGACATAACATTTCTGTAGTTTCTTTTTTTTTTAAACAAAAATTGTTACATGAAAACATATCAATTCTGCTATTCCATAGAGATGGCGCTAGAATCGGCGAATTTTGCCCAGAAATGCATAATCGGATATACGGTTTGACGGCGACACCTCTAATGAAAGGAAGTTAGCAATAGAGTAGTGAAGTTACTTCAGGAACGAAGGGGTTATAATTCTATTCATCTTGTATAGTAATACACTTGTTTAGGTTTGTGTCACCCTATCACAAAAGCATACAATTCGACAATCATATTTTTTACATAGAGGGGTTGCGGCTTTTTTAAAAAAGTGACCGTTTTGACATTCAAGACGTATGTGTGTGTGTGTGTGTGTGTGTGTGTGTGTGTGTGTGTATGTATACGTGCATGTATGGCTCACAATTCCGAATCCTAGTTTTCCATTACCCTAAAAACTGACATCACAAACAATTTCATAAACTTGAAATTCAATGCCCTTGAACGACACACTTATTGATATCTCCGATGAAAAATTCAAGGAGGAGGCGATCATCAACGGCAATTGCTGAGAAGGTTTAGATGCTCTTAAGCCATAATCATATTATAGTTTGTACGTTGTCATGCGCTGGATCGACCGGTAAGGATACACCATACTCTGAATCTCAAAACGATCAATTTTTTGAGTTTTATTCGTTGAATGGCACACGACATATAGTTAAAGATAGATGTCGCTGCTTATAATCACCGATATACATATTTTGATATTAGTCCAGTAAATAGATCTTATGCTCCTCACGCCCCATAATACGGGCTAGGGTGCAGAAGACCCTTGTCACCATTGCGGTGACAACGTCCCGAACCGAAGGCTTACTATGATTTCAGATGCATATATAACGAGTGTAAATTTCCGTGGTCACGAACGAACTAAATAATTCATTTAAGCAATTCCAAACTTGCGACCAGTACCGTACCAGTGTATATAAAGATATCCGTTATAGGTAAAGATGAATATTTTTAGTAAATTATTTGGATTTTTTTTAGCTCGTGACAAGTTTTAAAACGGGCCCATCCGGGCGGACGCGTTAAGCGTGTCACAATTTCCGGCCTTAATATACGAAAATTTTGATTTTACGTTAGCGTTAGTGTTTTATAGCGATTTTACTACGATGCGTCGGACCATATTATTGGGTTTGTTATTATTCACAAAATACAATATTAGATTATAGTGATAAATTTTTAGATATCCTTCTTCGTATACAATTAATATCTGATTTGAATACTTACTTTTTTTTAAATCCTTTAACATAATTTAAGAAGAGCGAAACAAGATATAACTATGACTTATATCGTGTTAAAATTATTTCTCATTCAAATACAAATATATAAGGTCTGACACACACAAACTGAACACACATCGGTCGTGTGATGACTTGATAAGACTTAATAGCAAATAAAATGGTTGACGAGATTCCTTATACACTATTGTTAATTTCATTTTGCTATAATTAAGGCACTGTAAATCAGATCTAGGTGTATGTTTCACAAAGCTAGATCAAGCCAGACGGAATCTTGAACCTTATACTGGACAAGCTTTTAGCCACGGCTTCTTACGTACAACCATTCACGATTCTCTCTATGATGAGAACTCAAATTTATAACTGCACAGTGAGTCTTTGCCAAATGCAAAATGGCGTAAAAAAATATTAAGATCGGTTTATAATTTAACGGGTCCCCAGAGAATTACGTGTCGGGACTTCAAACCGATTACATTTTACATTATGTACACGAACAAATTCGTGGGCAATCTGCCACGCTTCAAGTTGCGTATTGTCTAATTCTATCCGCTATTGAATCACCATTCGTCAACGTCAACGTCATACGGTCTAGACAGGTCGAAAGACTAGATAATCCGATAATAGACCGAGAAACCTTCACGTTATGGCTAATAAGCCACAGTTGTTTTGAGAGGCTCGCCTGCAATACGCAGCATGCTACCTACCGCTGACCCTCGAATCTGATGTTCCACTACTAATCCTCATCCAAGAATTGAATATTGATTTGATAAGAATTGATTGATATCTGACACCTGATCAGGTGCAAAAAAAATATTATTTATGTTAACCTCCCACATAATTTTTTCATAATTTCTACATACATTTCTTGCTGATACAGAACATCATCAGGAAAGATAACAACCTACAGCGTGCCAGGAGCATTAAAGTCACCAGTAGATCCATCTCCGATCACCGTGTGTAGTATATTAAGAGATGACAGAAGCCCATCACGACTCACTAGTGAACATAATTGACGATTGTCACCTGCGACGGTCTGGGTAATGATTTGATGTCGCTTATTGCGTGACCACTGACTGTAGGCTGCGTGCTGCACGTCACTGCATGTGGCAGGCAAGCGTCGAATTATGAATTTCCGCGAAGTAACTATTCATGCAACAGAACAGTTGTTTTGGATTACGGTACGTAGTTCGGTACCCGGTCCATTTCCCGGGTAGTGTATCATTAATACACATGCGAATATATTCAAGACTAGTGTTGAAGTCTTGGGCAGCGATTGTCTGCGTCAAGGGTATACCTTCCAGCAATGCCATTCCAAGTTAAAAGAACTAGGTCTTACTGTCCCTAGGCATATGACTTTCTATATTGTCGCTAATTGTATATCAGCTCCGGTAGAAAAGGTAGATGTACGTGTATTAGGCATCAACTTTAGCTGAGGATGTATCACGTATGGGAATTAAAATTTCACAGACGAACAGCGCGCCGGTCGCTTAGTGGTTAGAAGTGTTGCTTTATCCGGATTCACCTATTGGTTTACCCGGACGAATTGACCGATGAGGTTTCGCATTGAGTCGAATCAAAACAATCATGCCTCGAGGAATGCTTTAAGCCGTCCATGCCGGACGTGTTCATTGCATCGCAGACAATACCCAGCAGTCGGACCGTGCTGGGTATCGTGGGAGCTAACGTCAAAGTATTAATGTCTCTAAATATTCGTCAACGCTCAACGTCAAACGCCAATTCGAGCGTTTGCCACTCGTCGAGCGCGGGTTCGGAAGCTGTTGAGGGTCGCTATCAGGGATGCGGTGATAATTAAGCGACCTTTAATTGCACTCCCACATAATCGGAAACGGAATCTTCAGAGCGTTTACACCGGTCGCGCTTGCCTGAGATTGCGTACTTTACAAGCCTCGATTAGGGTATTTCGCTATTAATTTCATATTACTCTATTTAAACTTATTTATTTGAATAAGAGTGTAGTGAAAACGTTGTTTTCGATGATTGAAAATACACGAGCTGTGACTTTTTAAGACGGTTGATTAGAAAAAGATGGCGCTAGTGCTCAATGATGTCATTGTTTACTAGAACCATACAAAAAAATTTTTATCTAAATTTTGCAAGAAAGGGATGTCATTGGTCTTTTAACTGATTTCAATTTTAATTCCACTTTTAGTCATCACTTCAACTCAGCTATACAAATGTCCTAAGAACTTCCACTGTCTCTTTTTAAACTGACATTTATCAAAAATTCACTTTTAAAATCAAATTTGCTTTTCATGTCTTCCTCTTAACGGGTTTTATCCCGAACAATCGTTAAAAAGAAGGACGTGGAACGCTAATTTTAGGTTAAGTGTGACTTTTAATTAAATGTCAGTTTAAAAGGAGGCGATGGAAGAGGCCCTAAATATCATTAAATCACCCTATAAACCACCCTCGGCATGCAGTTAGCAGACAAATTATCACACCGCATTAGAATATCTCTTCCTCTGGATTACTAAGAAGAAGGTATTTGGATTTTTTTAATTTATTTTACGATATGGTCTACGATATACGATTCTATAAGATATTTTATAGGTTCGGGAAAATGTAGTGTTTAATACCTATAGCCCTTATTATTTGTTGCTTGTTATCAAAATATGTAGAAGGAGGTTTTTATCTTTGAAAAATTTTACAATTATAGCATCGATAACATGCATTATAGTTTAATATGAATTGTGAAACTAATTAAGGAAGTAAGTATACCATTTACATTATGAAACGACTTGTCTACTAAATTATATAAACTAAAAAATATATAAAAGTATACATATACACTATTTTTCGACAACTAAAATAATGTAAAACCATATAAAGCTAATGGTGTTAGTACATTTCATTTGTAAAAGTAGAACTCTGCATTGAATTCTATAATAATAACTTTTTTCATTTATAATAACAAGAAATATGTTGATTACATTTTTTTACTTCCGCCGAGAACATTTGAGCCGACTCGCATGAAAATACACTTACCGAAACGTAACACTTATTCGGTCGGCTTGTACATTGTTATAACACGACCAAATAAATAATGGCGTTCCGCGTACCTGCGCAGTAGGCGACACATTTTGTGCGTACTCTCAGTTTCCTCGCGCACTTTGGTCGGGTTGTACGTCTTTTAGTGGACGATTCGTACACTGTTGCCGCTCCGTGCATTCGCTTTATGCGGTACAGTTGGGAGAAAAAAAAATCGGTGTACGTCAGTTTAAAGCATGTCGGTCTCCAAGAAAGGCAAAACGCTCAACAGCCAAGCGCGTGAGCTTATATGTCTCGTGTATTCGTTCATGCATGAGGAATTCTTAGAAGCTAGAAAGAAACCCTTCACCAAGGAATATTTCGGTAGAATACTGGAACGGACATCTAGAGCGACAGGCGTATGCAGGACCACTATAAGGAGTATCTTGAGAGAAAAAGACAGGCTGAAGGCTGAAGCGGCGCAAGCTGCCATCGACGACCCCAGCACGTCGGTGGACGTCAGACTGAAGACCCCGGAGAGGTCCGGAAGACCAAAGAAATCTCTGCCTATGGATATAGACGAATACGACATTCAGTACATCAATTACTCGATACGCAAATACTACGATGAACACAAGAAGACGCCACGACTCACAGAGTTGTTGAATACCTTAAAACAAGAACTAGGATACAAAGGTGGCAAAGAGTCGCTTAGAAGGACGCTGGATATACTAGGGCTGATTAGGAACAAGAAGATAATCTATAAAGAAATATTCAAGGAAGAGGAAAAAATGGCTGCCGGAGAAGATGTATTTGCAGAATTGATGTCACCTAACATGATGTTAACTGACGAGAAAGATCCTTTAGCGAATGTTGTTGCAAATTAAACATTGTCACACGAGTGAAAAGACAAATAAATGTGCCATTAATTTTTTTTATTTTCGTGCTTAATTTGACCACAAAATATCGACTGTTGCAAGGTCAAGGTAAAATCCAGGAATTGGATGCAGGGGTGGGGAAGGCGATAAGGGCCATTGGCTCCTCCCTATGTACCTTGAACGTAATGTTGATTAGAAATAATTTTATAATTTTGATTAGTTTTAGGACACTGTTGAATACTTTTGTGACCAAGATAGAATTTGTATACCCCATATAATTATTTTTCCATTCGTTTTTCACCCATAAATGTCTTTGTATGCATAGGTGCACGATAAAAAATTTTCTTATATATTTTTGTACTACGAGGCTGGACAAAAATATTTACAGAAAATAAACAATGTTTTTATGCTGACGCTATCGCGCTCCGGTCTCGGTGAGTTAGAGGGGAACTACGTACTCACAACCGAAAAACGGTAACCGCCACACTAATCGATCACGTTATGCGTCTTAAGTCACAGTAGTAAAGTGCATTTTACTTAAGTGAATGTTCATTTAAATCTTAAAAAAAAATGGCGACGCAATAGGATTTTATCTTTGGCCAACTGGCAAATATATAAAATGAAGTTACGTATCCGGCGATGTGGGGCGCTTTGTATGCTATTAAAAAAAATGTACGACAACAAGATATCGGATTATCCAATTGTAAAATTACCGCTTAGCTTTCTGTTTGAATGCAGGTTGTCATTTCACTTGTGGGGTAGGGTGCACACATTTTTTCATCCAACATTGAAGGGCTTGGATGTTGATCTATCCACGGTGGCTCGGGGGGAGTTGGACGCTGCCAATGATCATCGGCATCAACGCGGTGTCAACGTCCGGAACCGGCAGCTTAATACACTCTTCCAAGCACATAACGACCGGTATAATTTAACTTTATTTAAAAACCCATTCGTCAATTAGTTCGCTGTCAAGCCCGAATCTTCTAATTGACAAATTGATGCTCCTTATCAATGATCGGCCATCACTCATACAATTAATATATCAGTTTGTATGAAAATAAAAGAAATCAGATCAGAGACTTAAAGGTTCGAACCCGCGTCTACTGCTTTACAAGTGGGCCTGCATTCCACAGCACTATGATCGCTTATCGTTCACGAACCAATGAAAAATTGTGAAATGTGTGTAAAAAATGTGACACAATTATAGAGGGTGTGTATCAGTGGCGGATTTATAATTTTTATGAGTGTAGGCCACTTTATTTCCGCCGCCCCATGTACCTTTCTAAAATAATAATTTTCTGAAATCTGCCGCCCCTAGGACGCTGCCGCCCCTAGGCCGCGGCCTACACGGCCTATTGACAAATCCAGGACTGGTGTGTATGTGTATAAAATACAAATAAAATAATACAATAACTAAAAAAAAAAAGATTTAATATCGGTGATGATGCTAACAAAAACAAACTTATACAGATATCATATCAGTATTGTCGTAATGGAATCATATCTGACCAGACAAATAGATTTTATATTTTACTCTAAAATACTGAAAACGTTAATTCTTCTATATTTCACGTTCCGTATTCCACATTGAACCCGACGAAGGTAAAGAGGCTTTTGACCTTCTAAGAAGTTTCGCATCAGATTTGACGTTCGTTGGCATCGGAAAAATAAATCCGTCTGTCTAGTCGATTCCGTATCACGAGGTGAACTATTTATGAGACCCTCAAAATATCTTCCGGATAGCTTCTATTAGTAGATACGTGACTATCGGGTTCTGTGTGACCATACCTACAAAGCAGGTCTATTTTGGGAAAACAATATTTTTGGAAATAGCCTTTTTAGTAGTCTGTGGAGATTAGAACACTTATTACGTTATTTATTTGTCACAACTTTTTGTAACAGAAGTTTCAAGAGCCACACGCTAATTAATTAATCAATTCGTAAATAATTTTATATAATTTTAGTCTGTACATTGTAAGCACTATCTGTTGTTATAATAAGGCCTAACTATCGATAAAACGTATAATAATATATTTGAAGCAAATCCACGTAGGGGCACTAGTGCTTTATCCTAATAAAAAACATTCATATCGAATAGCGCATGCATTAGTAGGTCATGCACTATGACCTAGCAGATATTAAAGTCGAATTCGTGATTGTGACAGTATGACCTTATTATGAATAAGCGGTATGACTGCGACGATTATCGTTTATGTCATGAATTGACTCATCTATAGAATAACAAGTAGACTACAATACAATAAGTAGTACAATAACAAAAAATACATTAGTTCATACACTTGCTTACTATCTTCAGTCACTGTTATTGGGACTGTGTTAGAAAGGAGAAGGTAATTTGGAGATATTTTCAATTTTTTTTTACTTCTCTGTTGCTTATATAATTTAGAAGGTTTGTCATTGTTTTTTTTTACATCGGTGATGTAACTGTATCGATTTAAATTATCGATAATCTATTCTATATATGTAAAAAAGAAAGTGTGTCTGTATGTTCCGGGTGGACTCCGAAACGGCTGGACCGATTTCAATGAAACTTTTAGGAAATCTTTAGATTGACCTAACGAGTAATCAGTTTGGTGACGATCGGAGCACTTTTCTTTTTGAACTGTCAAATACAGTTATGAGAAAGGTTTAGGTATATAATTTGTCAAAGTTTGTATGAAGAATAAAAAACACCGGGGGCGAAGCCGCGGACGGGCCGCTATTCATTAATAAAAAAAAGTGATTTTTAAACCATAATTTTATTTCCACACGAAACACAAACAACGCGTCTAATTCTGCCAGTTTTACAATGTGATACATTTAATTTCACCATTTGCATATCTTAAAGGGTGATTTGAAAGCTATCTTTTTTTTACCTTCACTTTGTGATGTGGCATCGCGTAACTTGGTATAATACGGCATCCTTTTTCCTTCGTGGTTGTTGTAGGATAGGGCCCGGGACAATAACTTTAGTGAGGTTTCATAAAGGGAAATGAAACCTATCATTTAATGGAATAAACCCAATTTTTGTTCTAATGAATCATATGTTTTTATAATTTCGCTATCGTCCATTACAAATTAATTTTTCATATAATAACATGCCAAAAGTAAAAAACAATACTTGTAGATATATATTTTTTATTTTTGGCAACTCATTTTTCATAACTTCAGTTTTAAATTGTCTGAAATAATAAATTAAAAGATTTTAAAAAAATTACATTGCAGGTATCGACATTTGGACCCGTCGGTATTTTGTGAGAAATAAATAAAAATTAAATAAATTATCTATTTCATTCTCTCCCACGTTTGATTCGTTACTACAAATGAATTATATATCTGTCGTTCCTTATTACAGTAACGTTTCTGTTTATTCTTATGAAACAGAACTAAGGCACTGAGGATCCAATGAAACTTGCGCATAGCAATCTCATTATTGGATTGACGAGAAAAACTTGCGAAATTGTAAAGCGAATCTTTATTTAGATGGGACGACAAGGGTCTGGAAATCGTTGTGCAGGTGGTATATTAAAGAATCGACAAATTTTTGCACCCCAAAAACCTACTAGCTTGCGTGGAACCATTGACGGGTGTAGGTCACGGCATATCATGGTATATAGTGGCCACACACATAGTATGGGTGGCTGGAAGTCGATGAAGCTAGGGGGGTATACGCAAATATCGTAACATGTGGAGAACTGTGGTCTCTATCTACCCTTTTGTGAAATAGGGATGAATATATTAATTTTTTTTTGGCTTATTTAACTTTAGTATAAAACGAGGCTTTTTGATCGCTCTTCAACGTCTAAATCTCATTCGTATTCTTTAATAGAATAAAACGTTCGACCGCTAATAAAGTTCTATGCGCAAAGTAAACATATTTCAGTGTGATTAATGCGTCTCGGCCGGAGTGGATGCGCAGACGTCGCCTCGTTTTAATACATTTTATAACGGAACAGCAGCACGCCCGATAAAACGGTTTAATTAACCAGACTGCTGTAATGAAATCGTGACGTATGCTTCTACATTATATTTATGCTGCCTGAAATAAAAATTTTATTGCTTCGATACACATAGAAATGTACGAAGGGGGTATATGTCGAGACCGGAAACATGCACGTGGAATATTCCAGATGATATATCCTCTTAGGGAATTTTTACCAGCCCTCTTAAATTTAAGATATTCAAAAAGGGACTATCCATAAAATATGTCACACGTTTCGAGGTCAACGAAATGTGACAAGGAGCAGGTCTTGTCTCAAATTCGAAATACGAAAACCAAAAATGGATTATGTCTTTTGTTTTGTACAATATTTAAAGTATTTTGAACAAAAAAAATTGTAGAAACTATGTGTGACCACCATGACAATGACGGGAGGGGTGTCAAAACCTTATAATTTATGTGACTTATTTTATGGATGGCCCCAAAGGAGGAATAGTGGCTCAATGGTCGGAAACGTCGCCGTAAAACAGAAAGGTATTCCGTTCGATTTTGGCCACGAGCGAATTGGTCGATGAATTTTGTAACTTAAATCAAAATATATCACTCTGCCCGTGCCTCGTAGAGCACGTCGACCATCGGTCTTCGTCATTGGTGATGATGACTGGTGATTGGTGGTGATGGCTGTGGTCCAAGTTCATCAGTCTGAAGTAAAAAAAACATACGTGAATGTAATCTCAGCAGTGGGACTATTGAGACGCAGGTACACGAATTAAAAAAACAATAAAGGCTCGGGTGTTATTTAATATAATATATGCATATGTCTGTATTTCTCTATTTTTCACTGTTAAATATCTATAGATAGCTAGATATTCACAAATGGTAAAAATATTTGCATATTTATTTTCGCTGTTAAAAAAAAAAATAGGGGATTGGAGCATTGCGAGCAATGACTGATGCATTTCATAGCGGCGGGCTTTTTATAAAAAAAAATACAGTCTGCAATTTTATAAATAGATTAAAACACCATTATTATAATAAAATTTTGGAGTCGAGTTTACGAAAAAGAATAGCCGAATTTTTGACACAGCGCCAAAGACCGGTCTGGCTTGATCGACAGCGTAATGACAGTCGGTGGACTTGCTTAGATACTGATGTGTGTTTACTGTTTGTACGTTTGTACTGAGCTCGGTTACTTATAGGGGGCGCGTTCACTGTTGTTTAACACTAGTTCGTCCGCCTTTATTCACGTCCATGACATGACACGATTTTTTTAAACTAAACTGTTAACCCAGCAATTTTAGGAGAGAGTAGCAAAGGATATAACGGTCGACTGATCAACGTTTAGCATTCGATAATTTAAAGTTGACGGATTGTACTTTAATCACAGGTGAATTGAACAATAAGCTTTTTATCCGACTCGAATTAAAAGAATCATACGTTTGTTCTGTGCCTCGGAGAGCACAAGCTGTGTGCCCTTCCTAATGTTACGTCAAACACTGACGACGATTCGTATTTTATTAAATTTATTATAGCGACTTCTTAAAATGCGTTCAGTTCCAAAATGCTGTTACTACCCTGTATTTGAAGATATGTTATCACTTTTTATGGTTGCGGTGCACCGAAACGGATATTATGTTTATCAGCATTTATTATACTAATGTGAATTTGTTAGGATGTTTATTCAGGGGAATTTTATATATTTTTGTACCCTTTATGGTAATTTGACTTGTTATTGACTGAGAACGTAATGGAATCTATTAAATCAATTTTCAATTATTTGACTAAGAAGTAAAAAAAACAGTATATTAAAAAAACTACAACGAATTGAATTAACTTTACCGAATTAAAAAAAATAATAAAAAAATAGAATATGGAAAAAAAAACAAAACAGCAATCCCATAATGAATTAAAAAGTAAAAATATAATTTTAGCATAATTGCGATTAAGGTAAAAATAAGCGTGAAATATTTCATATAAGATGGAATATTTTATCTTTATGAATAATTAATGTTAAAAATTAAAAAAAAAAAACCAATCGAGATCAAGTACTGTACTGCAAGTGTACTGTTCATTTTAAAGTAATTAAAATTGTATTTGAAAATTAAATTTTATTTTTTTGATCACTAAAATTTGTATTTTATTTTTTTTTAATATTAAATACACGCTGCCAAGAACTAAAGGTATGGTGTTAACGGCTAGTGGTGATGCCGAGGTTGAGCTACCTATTTAAAGATTAGGTGTTGGATTAGTGACAGCCTCGATATTGGAACATCCATAAATTACGTCACGCGTTGACAAAGAAGGGACGAGTCATAAGCTGCGTGGCGTCATAATAAAACTAAAATATATAAAATTTTTAAACTTCAACTCTTACGCAAAGCAATCGCTGTACGTGCGGTGTCGCGTTTTGTGAATTTTCTAAAATGTTTGATTTATTGTTGGCTTTATATAAATGGATCTAAAATAGAAATATGTCAATCATTTTGGAAGTGCTATTTTAATTAAATAATTTCTAAATTTAATAATCATAAAATATGTGACGTCACCATTTCTTTTGGGTTTGAGGGGTCATTCAAATGTGACCGCCTGTGACAAGGACGGGGGGGGCTCTGAAAATCATGAAACGCATGTGACGTAATATGTGGATGGTCCCTGTGCGGGAGCATGCAGACTAGGGGCAATAGACTCGGCTCTAATGATATCAATCTCCGACAATTACCTATTTCGGAATACGTGTCATTGGGTCGGCCACAGACCTCGTTTCCGATAGGCGTCTAGACGGTGTTATGCTAGATAACACCGTCTAGACAAGTCTCTCTAAGGACCATCCGTTTCGCCTATTGTATCGGTGCGAAAGGGATAGCCCTATACAGACTCATGTCCTTATCGTGCTAGGTCCGAGGATCTAAGTGTCGTGGAGGGATTAAAAAAACTACACGGGTTATGTGAGAACCGGGGAAGCCAGAATCAAGCTACGTAATTGTTATTTCGTTTTATTTATTTCTATTATATATTGTTATTTTATTTTGGTTAGTACAATTATTCAGAAATTAATTGTGGGTCTTATCTGTTCAATTGTTATACACAATAATATTAACGGTTCTTTTGTCTATATGTATATCAGTCCTTTGCCTGTTTGTCCGATTCGATACGATCCGATCAGATCAATTATATTATAATTTTATTCTATTTTTTTCATTTACGAACGTAATTTTCAAAAACTGTTCCAAAAATATATTGTTATGGGTTCTTAATACGTCTGCAAAATTTCAGATTATTCAGACGTCTTGATGTAAGTGAAAACTTGATTATATGTATACAAATATCAAGCTAATATTCAAGTCGATAACCTAAACTTTAAAAATATTTTTTTGACGTGACAACGTCTTAAATTAGGTTGCGGCTGGGAGTCACTTTGAAAAAGTGTAACGCTCGGTAACGTAACGATGAGTCACCGAACGAGAGAGAGGCCCGCCGAATGCCTTGCGTCTCTCTCCCACTCAACTATGATCGGTCTGCCGCGCGCGCAGCACTAGAGAATTAGTGCATAGCTTGCAAATGTATTGCAAGTTATTGTATGTATATTTGTATATAAATACGTATGTATGTGTAAAGGTAAAAATAAAATTTTGTTAATATGAAATTCAGTGCGAGATTCTTTGTATAAATTAATGTTTTAAATATAATTCTTTGTATAAATAAATGTTTTAAATTGTTACTATTATTTCATCCTTCTTCCTACTATACGAATGAATATTCACATTAAAATGATTTTACCATTCAAAGTCGTTGTCACGTAAAACTTTCGCCCGTATACCGACTTTACAGGCAACCAAATTTTTTTTTTCTTAATATCAAGGTTAGGTATGTTTCCAGTATAATAGTGTTTCTACGCATCCCTAGGACTCGGCCCCTATGACTTTTATCTATGAATACCAATGAATTACGATACATACATGTAAATACAATAAATATCCGACACTACATTTAGTGAAATCGATGAAAACTTTTAAGTGCACATAAACAAATTATATTAACCTTCGTCGAGTTTCACCGAAGTGCCGCAACGTTGTAGGTGAACTTTTAGCGGATATTTCGGGCCAGCACGCACGGTTAAATCGTGCAGTTATGAAACTACTGCCGGAGTGACTCGTTGATTTCACATTGTCACCTCAGTTTGGATGTTCAGGTTCCGTTAAAAGATTGTTCAGTCTCGATTACTGAACGCGTACAGTTCGGTTTAAGGCAATGTAGCGAGTACGGCTGAGCCGCTATGTAGACTGGATCCACCGGATCCATGTTGGAACCACAGCGCGTCCGAGATCATCAGTACTTCAGTTTATCTATTTTTTTCATGTTTCGTACATAAAAAGAAACACGCGTATACCGTTTATGTTTCTATATTTTTCCATACAATAAGTACTTAATATTATTCAATTGGTACAGCATCATATTTGTATTAGTGGCTCAGTGGCGACATCGGAACCTTAGCGATACTGGATGTTAAACAGCGTACGCCAAGATCTAGATTTGGATAAGTCGCCGCCTCATCCGGTTTAGCGCCATCTGCATGTGAGCATATTCGTGATGCGTTGGACGGTCTATCCTTCACCGATACAGGCCTGAATCTTGGATTAGTGTTCTGGATCCACCTTCTGAATTAGTCTATGCTTTGCACTGGGGCCTTTAAAGGCTAATTATGGCGTATCTGCACTAATAATAATAGGAGATAAAATTAAATTGTCTATGTTTACAGAATAATTAGTCTCTAGGAGTTAGTTTCATCACGATCAATTCAGAATGTTCATCATTCCGTGATTAATACATATACATCTTCACATCAATGATTTCATATATGTTATATTGTTGTGATGTAAAAGATGATTTGACGTTTCGCGATTAAGAGAGACCATAGACAAAAGTACGCTGTTTATATGAACAATAAAGTCATTATGTGCGAGGAGGTATACGCATACGCCCCAAAAGAATTACCGCCATAGATGTGCAAAAAAGGACCATACCTTAGAAATGTGGCCTATATCGTTTAACTAAGTTCCAGCTCTCTTCATACTGAATTTCAGGGAAATCAGTCAAAGTATAAGGGATCTTAGTAGCTTTCGCAAAACCCTAAATATGCGCCCTTACTATTATTTTAGATAAAGGGCAAGTATATAACGAATGCAAGTAAAAAAACCTTCATTTAAATCCATAGAGTGGTTTTTTTGAGTGATGCACCCGCAAATCGTTGCGGGTGATTATAGATGACTATAGCTATCATTTTATTTACATAGTAGTTTGATGGTCCCAGGCCCTTAACATAGGGATCATGACCCTCCAAAGTCGTACACGTCAAATTGACAAACCTCTTAAACTCAAACATTCATGAACGGGATATCGTATACGTAAAAATAGTGTACCAGGTGAAGCCGTAGAGCGCGTAATAGATATAATATTAATATCTGCATCAGTATCGAAATGGAGAAAAGGACCGAGACTGGAGTCAAAAAGCAGGATTGGGACTGGGATTTTACTTACAGACTTAGATCGGGGACATTATTAAAACAGAAATCGCTCGATATTTATAATCAATGAATTCGTTGTATGTCCAGACAGGCGCAGCCGCAGACGAGAGCTAGTCATGTTATACTATGCTTAATAATGTGAGTGATGTTATCCGATATCAAATGTTACATTTAAAATTATTTATATTGAATTCGTTATATATTATATTGAAACTGATTTCATTGCTGTTAAGGTTTCATTGTGTGTCTTTAGCCTTAGGCTGATTCATGCGTCCGGCCTCGGCGCTGGCTGAGCTGCGCTGTGCGTGCAAAACCTATTTATATTTAGGGTACGGAGTGACCTTCGCGGCGGGCGGTGATGTCATTTTTCATGACGTCACGTCTCTCGCAATGTGACGTCATTTTCGAAATGCCGCTGCGATCGGGCGCGATATGATTGCAATAGACGGATCGTTTTCGTATATCGCATATCGTTCATTTGATTTGGAATCGAGGTAGTGATACGCCGTACGCGTTCTGAGTTATGTCACATGTCGCTGTGATGAAAAGCTAGTCGTATTATGGAAGATTTCTACCTGCTAGAAGAATCTTCTGCTGTTTTAATATTGATATTCTCAACTTTTAATATTATTCTTCTTATTCTTAATATTTAAAATAATTCCATATGATCCGTTTTTCGTATTGCGATAGGTACGTAATGGACGTTCTTAGAAACTTCTAGATTTTCACTACACAATTAACGGTTCTCGAATACGTCTGCGTTTGAGCGAATTAATATTTTTTCTTCCATTTCGACCAGCACTTTGACAGTGACATCGGTCGGTGATTTTTGTGCAGCTAAATACAAAATGAAAGATATATTCATTCCACTTTTTCACTTAATAATATTTTTAATTGTTTTTTTTTTATTCAGTGTAATATCAATTTTATCTTATTATTTGAAATTATAACAATTATTATATTATTTAATTTTATTTTTCAAATTTAACTCAAATCTTATCAACAGTATCGACTATCCCATTCGAGTCCTTTTATTATTTTATTGTATTTAACTATTTGCATGCCATTAAAAACAATTTTTAATTACGTCAAAGAATTATAACTTATCACGCGCATGCGCACCGTATTTTTTCTCAGTTTTATTGAGCATTTACATTGTCTCGTGACACTTGAAAGTATGTTTATGGAAATTCATCATACCCTTCTCTACTCTAACTACAACATCTATCAAATCACAGCTTTCTCTTAGGTAGCTATTACAATAAGGGTCATAGATGTCACCATTGTAGCTATGGGTCAATATTGACCATACTAGTAACTAATTTCACATATTAATCGTGTACTAACATTTTTTCAGCCAGTTATGAATTCTGTACTAATAAATTTGCCTGGTTTTCTACATAGACAGTAATAATATTTTGTTTATCGTAATAGTAAATATTGTCTCTTTGTGAAATAACAGTTTCAATTTTAAGACAGAATTAAAACTCGAAACCGTTATAATGTATTCTTTATTACACAAATTCATGAATTATGTATCAATTACAATTTTATTGTACCATCGTCTATACAAGGACGTAGAAGCAGATGTTTTTAAATCGAACAAACACGTCGACAAGCGCTCGTTCGCAAACGACTCGAAAATGTCGTGAAAGGAATACTGTCGAATTATTTTTAACATGTTTTCGTTTAAAATTAAAAATAAATTAATAATAACGATAGACGTAAGTTATATTCAGAAAATACGTTTCTAACAATTGCAGCTACATGAATACTGTATCAGGTTCGATCCAACGTGTTCCTGCAGGAATGCCTGAATATATCTAGGACATGTCCTAGACATATTCAGGCATTCAGGTTGCCTAATCGTCGTCTAGATGCCGGCAATCTTACTTGAAACCTTATTCGCTGGAGTGTCGGCACAGCTGTCGCGTTAAAGACGAACTCTCTATGCCCTCTGAGGAGTTACAGATACAGGATGTATTTTATAAAATATATTTTTTTTGAAGTTATACTTCTTATCACGTGTCAGGAAGATCAGATCGAGTGTATTTTCAACATGGGAAGTATAGATGTAACGCACTATGAAGTTCGTCTGAAATTATTCCGAATGTTTCAATGCGATTCAGTGATTAATCAATACGTGTTGTAAACATGGCAGATATTGAGTCGTATGAATATGTATTTATTACAACTGATATTTGACTCTGTAATATCTTTATGAATATATATATTGTAACGTATATTATTATTATTTTATTGTAAAAATTGTTTAAAATACGAGGTAACATTTATCGTGTTACTTCTTGTATGAGTACAAAGTACACACGAGTATTTCTTTTTGATATTATTTGTTTTAGCGGGCGATATCGGAGAGGCTTGGAGAATTTCGCTAGAACAAAAAATAATAAAAGACCTAATTCAATTGTTTCTATGTCGTTATGTGCCTGTCTGACGCAGCGTTTTTCAAAATATAAGGCTTGCTGTGAACGCCAAAAAAGTTATTCAAAAAGTCATCGAATTGAATTATAAAAGAAATACTAATAATCAAAGCCTTAAATTTTCGCCTCCGGTATCTAAGAAAAATGCCGGAAACAATTTTCCTTGCACGGGTTTTTAAAACTTTTCAGGTTTGTTGAGACAAAAGTGATCACACTTTAAATAATAGCAAATTTTTCTTTTAGTAAAATAAAAACTATATTTAAAAAATGTGTCACAAGTACATTTCGATTCGTGTTTCGTAAATAATGATAATATAACAATGACCAAAATTGCTTTTCTATTAAATAGTAAATATCAAAATATGTGATGTTCGTCGCAGCAGTAGCAGAATTACTAACTAAGATCAACAGCTGAGAAGTTTGAACATGTATAAACTGGCTAATGAACCTAGCTGGGGTGCAGCTCCAACACGCAAATTAAAATTCTGGGGTGCAGCTCGAACACGCAAATAAAAATTCTGGGGTGCAGCTCGAACACGCGAATTAAAATTCCGGGGTGCAGCTCGAACACGCAAATTAAAATGCTGGGGAACACGCAATTTAAAATGCTGGGGCGCAGCTCGAACACGCAAATTAAAATCCGGTGCAGCCTGGACACGCAAATTAAAATGCTGGGGCGCAGCTCGAACACGCAATTTAAAATCCTGGGGTGCAGTTCGAATACGCAAATTAAAATTCTGCGCCTCGAACACGCAAATTAAAACCTGCAGCTGACACGCAAAAAATGCTGGCGCAGATCGAAACACGCAATTTAAAATGCTGGGGCGCAGCTCGAACACGCAATTTAAAATCCTGGGGTGCAGCTCGAATACACAAATTAAAATTCTGGGGTGCAGCTCGAACACGCAAATTAAAATTCCGGGGTGCAGCTCGAACACGCAAATTAAAATGCTGGGGCGCAGCTCAAACACGCAATTTAAAATGCTGGGGCGCAGCTCGAACACGCAATTTAAAATCCTGGGGTGCAGCTCGAATATGCAAATTAAAATTCTTGGGCGCAGGTCGAACGCGCAAATTAAAATCCTGTAGGCATTGACCTATATATTAAAAGGACGGGCTATGAGGTGTCAAAATGTCTTCTAATCGGTTTAGTCTTCCTTTAGGGCTCTGCTGTCAAAACTAGAAATCGATACTACAGCGAATACAGGGCAAGCAAGCTGTCAAGTTGACAACATAGAAATGTTGAATTAAGTCGTAACAAAAGTCTACAAACTACTAAAACGTACAAAAAGTATAGATAGATTTTCTTATCATCGTCCAATCATGATTTTTCATATTATTTTCTTTATATTAAACGCAAATAAAATAATTTTAACCTCCACGCAGCTGTAGTTGTAGCTGGCATTCAATAAATTTAATTTTGTATTGATATTACAAAAAAAAATTATGTTAATGAGGGTTATCTTTTTTCTCGCTCTATTCTGTAATTCAATATGCTCTTATGAGCATATCCCTTCTATATCCGATGCCCGTAGAACAATGATTTATAAAAAAAGCGGCAGAGTTTTGTGCTCTGTACTTGTATACTGTGAAGTTAGTCACAAGAGCGTCGCAATGACGTAAAATTCATATTTTACGTTATCACATCGTTCATACGCGGGGGAGAAGAAGGAAGGGTCGGGGAGCGTCGAACTTGCGCATCGCATCATTCGCGGGCAATTCACAGCGGCAGAGTTTCATGCGTTGTCTTGTACGTCCCTATGAAAGGGTTACCGCCTCGCGCCCTCATTTGACGTAATTTTTACATCAATAACGTTTTCAGTTTACAGGATAATGGTTTGCAGGACGGGACTATGATATACGTTTATTACGCGATAGTCGCCGTCCTATCCCAACGCGTATATTTAAGAAGACGCGAAGACCACAGTCGGTCAGGGCGTACGGATTGTCCATATTGAAAACTGTTCTACGGAAACTTAATCAAGCGAGGCGGACACGCACTTGGCACGATATCGGACGGCCGTATCGCAGTTCGGTCATCCGTTATGCGCTGGCGTCTGTTTAGAATGCGCCGTGTCGCCGCATGTACAGACACACTGACAGTACAACACATTGACGATGTTTGAAGAATAATAATAATTTTTCTCGATACACCATAGAGAAACAAATCTGTACATAGATACGCGGTCGTTGGTCCGCTTCGCTGGGCGTTACGGGTTACGGAGAAAGCGAATGAAAAAAGAAAGTGAAGTGTCTATGGAATTCAAAAAATCGAATAACTTAAAACCATCTAGAGACGCTTCCTCGTCGAATGGTCAAAGTTCATGCCGATACGTTCAGTAGTTTTTAATTTAAACACGGATAAACAAAGAATAGTTTTCATTACATATATAATATAGTTCTATATATATAATTGTATTCAAGGAATTTTCTTTTTAATCTTCTTCGAGCAACGTCGTGCAGAACTTAAACCAGCATTCGTATCCACGTGTATGCATGTCGTAAGATCATTTCAGAGCGAAATTAGATCGAGTTAATAAACTGTAAGAAAGGAGGTCGAGCATGTGTTCCGTTGGTTGCTGTTTTAAGGGGGCACACCGTGAATCACATATTGATAAATATTTCGATTTTTTTTTTATTGGTTTTTGAATGCAGTTCATTTTATATAAAGTTACCTCTTGTGGTTGAGCGGATGTTGAGAAAGTTCGCCTCAAAAGATAATAAAATTTATATGAGGAAAGAGCTCAAAAGGTGGCGCTTAATGAATTGAAGTTGTCCTGCCAGTGCCAGTTACATAAAAACCACATCAGACTACTTCTAGATCATTGCAGCGAAATTGTGAAATGAGTAAAATAGAAAAAGAATCAACAACCAACTATCAAAAAATTTAATAACATATATACTTTATTTTAAAAAACCTATTTAAATTTATACTTAGAAATGCAGCAATCGCAATAAGCTTCATTTAAAACAAGCAAGTTTTAATCAATATTTTGCTTTTGAAAAAGCTTTTTTTTTTAAATTAGAAATAACTCGATTAAAATTCTATCTTCTCTTTTCAAAACCATTATCGAACGGTCACTCCCTCCTTCATGATACCTGCCCCAATCCTCATCTCGATTTTGGTTTCGATTTTAGAGGCCGTCTAGCTTTCTGTTTCAATACTGGTCCCGCTCTTGTTTCTGATTCGTCTCACCTTCAATTCCGAAACCAATAACACTTTCGATTCTGACTTGGATCCCAATTATTCATTATGTTCGATTACACGCTCTGAAATTTCCAATATTCTTTTTATCCTGTGATGCGTTCATGATTACATTGTCCCCATACTTATGAGCAAAACTGTTGTGTCTCTATGTACTTCTCTAGTCAGCTACATAGATACATAAGTTTGTCTATGGTTTCGTGCTCCGAAAACGTAAAATTATTTGCCACATAAGCATTGATGTTATAAGGTGAAATGCACGAATGTGGATATATGTTTTGTGGTACCGCCGAATATATATTACTCGATCGAATCGCTCAGTTGATCAATCAAAACGCTCAATCGATCAATCGAATACCTTTCGAACTGCTGAACGGATTGTGATGAAACTTAGCGAATGCAAAAAGACAAACGATATACATCGTAATAAAATATTGAAATATAGATCACTCACACATAGTATAGTTTACTACTACTACTGACTCGATTATAAGTCTTACAATCGAATCAGTATATTTACAGAGTTGGAGTTTGATAAACAAATTTTGTCTCTTCATAATATTAGTGCAGACAAAGTTCTCCGATTTCTTCCAAGAAACGCAGAGTAATAAAACGAATGGATATATTCATTCGTATAAATCATTGAAGTCTTTTGCCAACTTTTGAACGTGTCTTGAACATTATAATATTTTGCGTGCACAATAATGAAATATGTAGTGTTCATTGCATAACGGAATCTGGCTAAATATTATATAAATACTAAATATAAAAATATATTGTCAGGCTTCCTTAAAGCGGCTTAAATATTACCTACGATCTTGGACTACAAGTTCATCGTAAACATTCGTTTATTTATTGATTTGTCTAGTTAAAAAAAGTATCTTAATTATTATTCCGTTCGCATCTTATATTTATTTTTGTGTTGTTTTGTTTTATATTCCCATATTTTTTAACATATTTTTCTCTATTTGTAATTTTGTGCGTACCATCTTCTAAGTATAATTAATTCAACTTCGTTTTTAATGGAAATTTCACCGAATAGATTAAGGATAATTCGACGAAACTATTATACTGAAACAACAATTATTCAATTAAAAGAAAGTTTGAGCGTATAATTTGATGTCCCCTTAAAACCGAAGTAATTTCGATTCCTTTATATAACGATCGGCAACCGTCGTGCCTTACGAAATTCTTGTATTAAAATCATATCAATTCTTGTATGACATATGTCATAACGCGACAATCGCATTGTGTCATAGATTATATAGATTTAAGTGTAAGCCATCGCGGAATTTCAAACAGCAAAAATGTATTAATAGGGTTGCCTATCTTGTCATATTGATTAATAGGGTTGTCAATTTTGATGTTCTTATTTATGAAACAACGAAAATGTATTAATAGGGTTGCCTCTCTTGTCATATTGATTAATAGGTTTGCGAATTTTGATGTTCTTATTTAAAAACAACGAAAATGTGTTAATAAAGTTGCCTCTCTTATCGTATTGATTAATAGGGTTGTCAATTTTGATGTTCTTATTTATAAAACAACGAAAATGTATTAATAGGGTTGCCTCTTTTGTCATATTGATTAATAGGTTTGTCAATTTTGATGTTCTTATTTAAAAACAACGAAAATGTATTAATAGGGTGGGTAATTTTAATATCCTGATTAACAAATAGATAGAGTTACCAATTTTAATATTCTGATTAAAAAACAGATGGGGTTGCCAATTTTATTAATCTAATTCCTTGGGAAATATAACGATTTTAGAATGCCGTGACATTTTTTTGATAAACACTACCGACATCAAATAATCGGAAAAGGTTTATCTTTTTAAGATTCCCTAAATGAATTCAATAGAACTCAATCAAACTATTTTTTTTTTGATTTATAAGATTATTTATTAGCAACAAAATTCTTAATTTTATATAACTAAATAATCATTCTGAAGTCTGTTTTTAGGATTACATAACTCAAAAAAACCTTAAATTCACTCGTATGTCAATCTGTCTGTCACGGTTGCGTTTGTTTGAAATTTGAGTACGCAAAAATGTAAATGCCACATAGGATATAATATTAACCCATATATCTGGTATTAAGCAAACAAAGCATTTCATCAATATTTAAGTTATAATGTTAGATTAAACACGTATTTCTTATTCTTAATTTTATATATCGAATAAAAGGCCTTTTCGAAATGTTTTTAAAAAGATACTCAAAAGAATATGTATTGGAGTTCGAATGGGCCACCGGAACTCTTACTCACTGCACGAAATCCAACAGTGCAAGCTGCTACTTTGTTGATTCGTTTATCAACAAAACGTAAAATGCTTGTATTCAAATATTAAAATTCAAAAATATCTATTTCACCGGTTATGCAAAATATTTCTTGAAGCACGTTATTATAAATAAATTTACCACTCGTTCGAAAGGCAGTTTATCCTCAAAAAGGACGAGCAAGAAATGTAATGGTAGTTATATTTTCAGATTAAATTGTACAAAGTTACAACAAAAACAAAAGTTTTACATTAAGACACTACCAAATAAGATGTGGAGTTGATTTGTTCATGGATAATCCGCAAATAATTGGAAATTTTATAATACACTGTTTACCGAGTAATTGTTTAATAATGATCTCGATATTTAAGGGCAAGTTTTGAATATCTGCAGGGACCCTATCATATGTTCAATAATGCGCATGCGCGCGCACAGGGCCCCATAAACTTGGCTTTACGTAATCGCCTGACGTATAAACACAGTTGATATCTATTTCTAGTACTTATTCCACGCCTTTCGCTATTTTTCTTAAACATTTCTACCTTTTTTTTACATATGTTAAATTTAAGTATATAATGTATACGTGATGGATGGATTAGTGGATGCCAGTGAGGCGAGAGAAATACGCAAAGATCGTACCATATGGAAATCTATAGTGGCCTACCTATAGGCCACTATAGGCCTATCCTGCCTACCCTTTTGGGGAATAGGTGTGAGTTTATATTATTATTATTGAATACAATCGATATCAATGACATCCATAATTCTGTAGGTAGTAGATGTAGGAGTGGTTTATCTCAAAGGCGCAACTTGTCTGTAGATCAATTTCGTGTTGTACGTACGAAACTTCAGGGTACGGAACGCCCTGGCTTTAGATTCTGAAAGTTTCTAGACCCCTTGAAAACACTGACAATTGGCGTTTATTCTTCGTGTCTGTGTCACGGAAGCAAAAAAAAAAGTGGCACTCCGGGAGTGGCGACAGAAGTGTGAAAACTTGAACAATTACGTGTATATTTTTTGAATCGTCAGGAAATATTTTATTGTGCAGGAAATACTTTTAAATGAAGTGTTTTTTTTATTTATTATTTTAAACTACTACTACAAAAATTATATTACGATTTTCGTTTAATGCACTATTGTACATGAAACATAATGTATGTTATTTTACATACAAAAATTGCAATCTATCGCTTAAAACGTAAATTTACAAATACATTCCGACAGGAATATATATCTATGTTGTACGTATATACACAATATATGTTTATATTATATATAGTTATATTATCATTGTATTTCAACCTAAACTCAACTCTCGTGTAAACGTCATGTCAAAGAGGCCAATACATGTACATACTTATATACAGAGGTGTTGGTCACGTAACGGTTACAGTGTCGCGAGTTCAATGGTTTTTTTCCATCTCAAAAAATACCCAAAGCGCCTAAAGAAGTTTACACTTCAAAAAATTCTAGATCATAATAACAAGCATTTACTATCCACCGATGAGTGTAACACCCACTATAAACACGGGATTTCGTAAAAACGCTCGTCCGACTTGGGAAGTATTTAGGTCGCGCGCAGCTGAACGAATTCAGATCACACTCCCTGGTGTTTGCTCGCCGCCGATCCTAAACATTGCGTATGCGCATCTCTGGATAAAAAGTACGCGATGCAGGGAAGTTCGAGCATTACATAAGCGAATTTACAATTACTTCAACTTGCTACTTGGCTAAACGATCATAAGATAAATTGTAAAACATAAGAATTATTCAAAACTTATCAAATGTTGAAATTACGTCTAATAATGAAAATCCCTCGAATTGAACATGCATTTGTTCATTTAGAAAGACTATCACTAGCAGTGTAGACATATGTCGATTGTTGAAACACTCATCATTCAGTTGCGATAAGTTATATCTTATCACAAACGAATGATGGGAAAAGAAATTTAGTACAACTATAACGAAAATAGTTTTGTTAATCCATACGAATAGCAATGTATCGCTAAATCGAGGAAGGTTCTTATGGAAAGAAAAATTGGGAAAGTTCTCTCGAAGATTCAAAAAATTCTGGAAAAATTGAAAACGCGTCTTGTAGGGATTTTTCGCATCGAAATAATGGCTGTAATCCACGATTGGAACTTGAATTAGGCTACCAACATTCACCTGTGGCTTCATCCATGAATTTATATTCGTGAAGCGATATATATATATCCTCTTAAATATTAATTACTATAAATGTTGTTATGAAAAATTTTTCAACGTTTTGTCTAAAACTCTCGAAGCTGTGAAAGTAAACAATGAAAGATTGACTGAAGAAAAACCCAGAAAAGATTTGTTTAAGAGCTCCACATCATCTACTCAACTCTGCTTTAAGTTCTTCTACAACAGAAAGATATTTATACTTGGGAGGCTCGCTTAAAAAGGTAATAGTTTTTGCAACAGGAATCGAGAAGAATAAACAACATTAGCATAGAGTGCAGTAGAAATTAGAAAGGCTGCAGATGAACTGTTCCAACTCTTAGAAATGGACGTCAAGACCAGCACCAAGCAAGGACGAAAGAGAACCGGAAGGAGCATACCCTTCCCACTATATTTATGGACACACTTATAGTATCTATTGCCTATCCCGACTCCAGTTTCTGGCTAAAGGTTGCACGAATACCGGCCGGCTCTACACTCCCGTCACTCCTAATCCAAGCTCCAGCAAATCCTACACTCCTCCACATAATTACGCTCCCTTCGGTATATCGGGACTTGTCCCTTTCAGTCATCGCGATTGGCTGAAGGTTGAGCGATGATGATTATGATGATGATGATGATGATGATGAACTATTTCTCATCGTTTTGTCCTTTTCTCTTTTACCTAAGGTTTAAAATGTGTCCCCAGCTCTCTTTGTCCCTAAGTAAATGCCTTTGTCCGCAAAAGTAATAAGGACTAGGAACCCCTTCCAATCTACTTATATAATACTCGAACGCCTTCTCGATATAAAATTAGCAAACTTTAATAACATTGTATTGTCTTATTAAAAAAAAAATGAATTTAGCCATTACATCCACAGACTAAGGCTTGTGCCGGCTTACAGATATAACAGATCTTATTATGTATATTAATTAAAAAAAAAAAAAAATTTAGACACTTATTTCATGTCTAATAAAAAAATAATACATTTACATAACAAATAGTATTATAATTCTAAGGATTATCTTCAATTGAATATATAATTTCTCATTTGACCTTTCATTTTTTTGATTGTGGTATGGTTTGTAGATAATTTGAACTGATCTGATTTTATTTATTATCGACGTTGTTGATATATCAACATAAAATCTTTTCCCGAAAAAAGTGTTTTTACATTTTGCAACAGTGTAGGCATACGTATTCACTTAAAAAACAGGGTTGTCACAAGAATCTAGAAATGCATTTGATTTTTTTTTATATTCACAGAGTAAAACTATATTATGCCTTGTTAAATTTTAACACAATTTTGTTAGAATCGTAAATGCATAACCGTTCGATATTTAAGATAAATTTTAGATGGTTTTTTAACGCTCATTATGAACTTTACGATTCAACAGCCCCTTCAACATAACGCGAATGGGAAATCAAGTGGGAATCCAATTTTAGGACGGGATTAGAACTGGATTCTTACTGTACAGTCGTGTTACAATTTTAATACAATATTGTCCCCGACTAATGACCTTAAATATTGCATATATATATATATATATATATATATAATTCAGTTGACGAAATCAGTACGGAACATCTGCAATCGACAGAATGCGGCACGGGAAATATTATGGACTCGTTCACGCAAATTAAAATTACTATCTCGGACCAGATGAGTGGCTAAGGGACTTAAATACAGATCAACCTCGGCGTACACTTGAGAAACTTTTACAGTTATAGACAACACAATTCATATACGAATTGTTGTGAATTTGCAAGGAATTGATGTAGATTCGTCGAACGTGGTCAGATCTCGAAGGTAAAGGGCGTAACATTTACGACCAACGATATCGTCACGTACTTTGTGCTTTGTTCGCTTTGTCTCCGTCACTGCCCCGCACAAGGGCATGAGTAATCGATGTTCTTAAGGTATTAGTTGTAATAATTCTGTCTATGCTATACTGAATCGTGACGTCACAATTGAGTATGTACCGTGTAAAATATGCAAAAACTCAATTATATACAAAAAATGACGTAATAATCTTTTACAAGTCTTATAAGCTCTTTTTCTTCAAACGGCGCAGCTTTCTTTTCATGTAACGCGAGGCATATTTGAAAGTGTTTCAAGATCGAAAAATGTTTCAATTTACGACTTTTTTTTTTCATCTCTTATTGAAAAAAAAATTGATACATACATGGCAACACATACGTGTAACCAAAGTCATCCTGTTTAGTGCTCTATCACGAGCCGAGATATAGTCATCACCTGACGTGGAAGAATTCAATTAGTCGTATCGAGTCGACGACATCGCCCGCAACGAGAGGTCAAGTGGCTTTGACAGTCATTGTTTCAAAGCGACAAACGCTGTGGAATGTTGAAAGATGGAGCCACAGTAGTTATTCGGATCGCCAATAAAGAAATCGTGTCTAAATTGGGTCATCTCAGCAATCGTACCGAGGTTGTTTACAAGAACGGCTATGCATAATACAGTAGTATCAATGGTCGTTCTTGTAATATAAGTAAAGAAACTTTTCAAGCGTCGCATAAGCTTGTGATGTAGTAGTACACGGGCAACCGAACTTTGCTAGGCGTCTTTCGAATTCGCCGTGGGAAAATAATGACTTCCCACGTGAAAAGTTGTCATATTCATTTACAACGACAAATATTTTGATAAGTAATGTCCATACACTACTTTACATGCAAATTATAAACAACATTTACTTACTATCTGATTTCATGTTAATAATGTTACACAGTATCATTTGTCTAATTTATGTAAAGCAGTGCCATCTGTTGTTGAGAACGTTAAGTTAAATCTTATGGTACCTCAGCACTGCAACCAATAGCATAGCACCAATGCAATCACTTCGAAATTCTATGAGATGACCGCTATAAACCAACGTTTGGAAAGATATTTTTTAATCGCGTTTTTTCAGGAACTACACCTATATAGATAAATTTTAAAAGTGAACCATTATTAAATCTCAAATTTTCAACGAATTAGTTAAAAATATTTTCATGATACCAATGTAAACATTTATAAATATATTCAGTAGTAATATATCCTTCCTGTACGGTTAACTGTCACAATATTAATATATTTTAATAATGTATAATTATTACATTCGTTCGTGCACAATATGCGCACGCGCGTTTTTTCTAATAAAATGAAGTGTACATAATTAAGGTGAAAGCAATAAAAGATGGAGGAATACAAAAAAAAGTACTGTACATTTCAAGTCCATTTTATATTTTTTTTGCGGGGCTAATAAATTATTTCATTAATATGATAAATTAACAAAATAGGTGTTTGTTTCCATGTAAATATTGTCATACCGGATGTTTGAATAATTGAACAATTACGAAAATCTATAAAGGGCCTTCATTTAAAGCACATTTGATGTTGACAAATTTTATATCATTAATTTCTGGCTCGCGAAAGAGAAATAATGTGAAGTTGGGAATAAAAAAACTTCGATATGTTAGTAATTTACGTGAGTGAGTATACACCTAATTACTATAAATACACCAATAGGGAATTTTCATGAAAAGTATTTTCCTAAATTATCAAAACAAACAGTGAAGTGTATGATGCGAATTTTTCACTATTTCAAACTGCCTACACTCTGCATCACATCACAATGTAATATATGTAATAATAAAACTGTTGATATGTCGTGTCTGTACATCAATAAATATTTCCTTAAAACCGATTGCAGATGATGAAGGTAGTGCAACAGACTATATTTAAACACTTCGTCCGTTTATTTGAACACACAAATATCCAAAACTATCAAACTGATTTTCATTGGATTTCAATAGCTAACTTAAGCGTGTATAGTTTGGGGCAATATTTATACTTGATTTCGTCAAAACCAGCTCTCGGAAAAATTTGTTGATTTACGAAGGTAAATTCTACACATACGAAATCGTGCATACAGAATATACCACGTAAACATTATATAGTAAAAGATGGACCACACAGTACGAGTTAAATAGTTTCTTAAGCACACATAATTAGCATTTAAGGAAGCGATTTTCTCTGCTAAGCCATATAAGTCATGAACGCCAAATGAACCGAGTGTCTCTGTAGTAACAACTATTCATCTTAACTTACCTGCACGCGCTTATTGGGGAAGTAGTTAATGATATTAATGAGTATTTTCTATAGTATAGTATTTCTTCTTGGAGAATGGTAGAAGAATTAGACCCTCAGCAAGGTTGCAGTCAATTTACGCAATTCGAATATCGCAGAAAAGACCGGATACATGATGCCTGGTATATTTGGTATAATCTCCATTTTTGCTACGACAACGAAATCGTGCCTTTTCCGGTAAACAATGTATTCTCTCTCTCCTCGAATTTATTGAAAACAGTGCCATCTGTCGTTCGGAAGCGAAGACGTTCCTGAATGTTAGTTACGTATATAATTGTCCATACTTTTTAAGTTTAAAAATCTCACGAAATAACTGCAATTTGGGCTAGACGGTGTATATGTCGTCATCAACTCAAATAAAAATCCCGCCAACAAAACCCTATTTTTTTTAAGTTTAGCCTAAAAACTAAATTTTATATTTAGATACCCTAAAGAACTAGTGGGTAAATAAATTGTTCCCCTAAATAGGAAGGTGAACTAAGTTAAAATCAAAATATCAAATTTTATTTGACCAGGATGGCTATAAATTCAGAATTGAAACTTAATTTATTTGCTAGTAAATGTGATTGCTACACAAAAAGTATTGCATTCGACGAGGACTGTCTACAGATTTTTAAAGTCATGTCTGAATTTTTAATCCAACACATTAACATTAACCTACTACTTCTGAAAGTGGCGGAATAAATAGAAAATAAATCTAGATAACGTGTTCAGAACTAATCTAATCCGATGTTCGTACCAGGCGCGAAATCATAGACAATTCTTTATGAGTCTTAAAACTTACACACGCGACATTTATTATGCATGCCGTTAGATATGAACATTACTGGTTTTAATTTAATGAAATATCAGTGTGCACCGCCATTTTTATTTTATATCATAGGTAAACATCTTTATATAACATATGAGCATAGACAATAAGCAACAACAATATAATCATTAATGTTTCTATTGAGATTTCATAATTTAGTTAGGCATGCTTCATGACAATCACATCATTAAAAAACGAAACTTAGTCGATGGCTAAATTAAAGGCAAGGAAATCCCTTGCGGGTCATGACCTTCTATAAAAAGTACCATTTTATGACTTAAGATGTCAACTTAGTGCTTATGAGCGTCGTCTTTGAACTAAAAGCTATCTGGTTCAAACGTTGTCACAGGCGCGTCGACTGATAAGTCTTTCGTCCCTCCCTGAGGATGTGCTGCATTAGCACGTTTCTTGAGCAAAAATTATATTCCAATTAATCGGCAGTTAAGATAACTATAAACATTCCATATATATCTATCCTTTGGAATTTTTTTAACTCAGGTCAAATTGAAAAACAGCGAGCCAAGTGAAGTATAAGGTCCAAACTGCTGACTCCGAAATAAGAAAATCATGTAAGGACATTTCAAGACCCTTGAGGTGTCGATGTTAAAAACTTGACTCGCAGTCTAGCGAGATATTCAAATCACATCGTACCCACACGAAACGAGGAAATCTATTCTCAGCTTTAAGGAAATCACTAATTGAACGTTAAAATCGTTATACGATACCCGATTAACGGCTAGTTCTAACATAAATGTTATACACCGCATCCTGTATAATTTACAACACAATGTCACGTGTGTACTTTATAGTAGTTTTTTTCTGTATATTTCCTTATCTTTTTTCAGGGCTGGCGCAAAGGGCTATTTCAGTCGGTTGCAACATTGTCTCTTTCTTTTGTTCAAAGTTATTATTCAAAATTAATACGTTCTAAATAAATTACTGCAAATACGATTTTCTATGTCACTATAGCCTTTTATACGTTTTAATTTTGTATAAAATTATTTTTGGATTATGTCCATTTACAGTTTTTGAATAACATGGAGTGTACGTCAATAATCGAATTGGTTTATGGATTAAAATAAAAATAAATGATATTTTTTAGGATTCCGCAACAAATGAGGTGGAAAAGAACCCCTTGTGAAAATTTAATGCCTATATGTGTGTAGGTTGTGGGCGAATTAAGTGAGATTTATAACGCGATTTTTAGGGTTCCGAGCCAAAATGGAAAAAACGGAACCCTTATAGTGTCGTCATGTCCGTCCGTCCGTATGTCACAGGCATTTTCAAAACTATTATATTCAAAATCACAAGATAAGACAAGATTGATGAAATTTATAGTGTAGATGTCTTCTATGAGCCTCTACTTAGTTTGGTAGTTAAATATCAAAAATAGATATTTCTTGGGAGGGCACTCCATACATGTAATAGAAGCTGAAAAAAATATTTTCAGCAAATATTAACTAGTGGTGTATATTTCAATAGTTCTTTTAAAAACACTTTAAGGTTTTTAAGCATTTTTTCTGATTTCATGAATAATTTTGTAAATAATCGCTCCGAAGTCCGAGTCCCCCCTCCTATTTTCTAAACCGTATGTCTAAAAATATGAAAAAAATAAAGAAGGTAATGCTTAATAAATACTTTCAACGAAAATTATTTTGTACATGGTCGGATATACAATTTTTAAGTTATTGCCGAAAAACTACACTTCTCAACAAAATGACGTAAGTGCCATGAAGATACGCTCTTTTACTGATGCACTTTAGTTTACACTAGTTTAATAGTAATAGTCGACAAACCCACTTGTTTATCTAGTTATAGGCGACTAAAGTGCTTACAACTATTTTATACGGGAAACATGGAAAAAGTGTAACAACGTACTTTTTTCATGTACAGTGCATTTATTTGTAATAATGGCTTCGAAACCCTATAATGAGTTTGGTCCGACATGGACTTGGCCAGTTTTTTTTTTTATTATACGTACTGCGAGGATTACAATTTCAAACGCCATGCTTTTTCAGTGTTATTAGCCTTTGACTTAATGCATAAAAATTTTGTAAAAAAATATCGGAAGAGTGAAAATAGGGTTCTCACCCTGAGGTTTTCGTTCAAACTTAGTCAACAAAGTTACAAATTAACGACTTTCAGATTTTTCGATTTACTGGCGCTGTGAAGTCTTTCTTCTTGGCGAATTTTATGATTTCAGGTCAACGGGAAGTATCCTATAGGTTTTCATTTATTTGCTAGTTTTAAAATATAGGGCATAAATGGCCATATTTCAACTGTTTCTTTTTTTTGTTACTTTGACTCACAATCTTAATTATTTCTACATGTATAAGGGATCTCGACATAAGTAGTTGATGTTAATTTCAACTTGATGCCTCCACGCGTTCTCGAGAAAAAGGGCGTTGACAGACATACAGATAGGCGGACAGACGGATACTGAAGTGATCCTAGAAGGGTTCCTATACCCGTCAGAGCTATGGATTCTTAAATATCTCATTCAGATTCAAAAATAGGCAACTATGAATACTAGTCGAAATTAATGCAACATTCTAGCTTATTATGTTTGTAAAAATAAAACAGTTACAATTATAATATTGTACAATAGAAAATAAATAAATCGATTAAAATAAAAATCCCCTTCCTACTTGAATATAATTAGATAGATAAGTTGACAAACCACAATTCAGAACACAATGACATTAGATAATAGAAAACAATAGCAATTTGAGGATCAACTAAACCGCACATCATATACTGATTGCTGTATATTATGATGCTAACACAGCTATCATCAACATGAGCAGTTTTTTTATGGATCCTATTAAACCCTGCCCTCTTTTGTAAAGGGCATGTTTTAGATTGATGATTTTATTCTATAAAATTCGCAAAAAGTATTTCTTCACCTACATATATATGTCAAAGCGGCATACCACACGCTGGTTAATCACGAGATCTCTATTAAGTGTAAAATCTCAATGAGTAGAAAAGGCAGATTTTTCATTGGGTGTAGGTGTCCGCTAAGAAAGGATTTTAAGATTTACACTACTTAAGGGAGGTAAAAGAAAGGATGAATTTTGATTTTGCACAATTGAGAACAGTGACCCAAGTTGAAACCGAGTGTAAAAGTGGGACTAGAATCGAGAGCGTAGCCGGGAACGGCATCGGGGATAATCCGATGTCGTTCGGACTACATCCAGAATTGAAGACGGGAACGACATATTGACATCTAAATAATTCAATATAAAATATGAAGGAACACGTTGTATGCCCAGGCGGGCGAAGCCGTGGGCGAAAAGAGAGTAGGATATAAATTCGAATATATTTAATATTTTGTCGAATATTATTTAATATTGCAATCTATACGAATTAAATATTAAATAAAAATGTATCTGTAAACACTATTTATGAAATTAAGCAGCCTTCGACAATTTAAATTTTAGATTATGACAAAGATATTTATATCAATTCTAGATTTTATTTGTTTCAAAACTAGTAATTAATTTAATTGTTATTTTTTATGTACTTAAACTTGCAATTAAATTAATGACAATAACACTTAAAGTATATATATCTGGACTTCGACGAAAAATTACATTTTTTACATTAAATAAATTGTGCTCGAACTTAATTAACATTTAATTTTTATTTGATCTCATTTTCGGTCGTTAACCAGTCAATTGATTAATCAATTTTTACACGGTCTCATTTTCGGTCGGTGACCATTCAATTAAATATTCCATTTTTATTCGATTTCATTTTGGTTCCACAACCGACAAATTAAATATTCCATTTTCATTTGGTCCCATTATCGGTCGGTAACCAGTCAATACCCACAACAATGATAGAGTGATTAACCTTCGAGACGGCAGTGATACTTAAAATACATCGACAATACTTTGGTTGCCTGCCAAAGCGATAGATCGCTGGCTTATTGTGTCTTAAACAATAAAATGCTGTTGATAGGCCGCACTCGATTACGAATGCCGAGGGACCCGTACGCATATGTTTGTGTGTATCGCATGGGTTTTAATTGCTACAGACTTACGGTATGCTATAATATTTCATAGTATACTATAAAGTTTTTTGGGTTCACACTCAATTGTATTATTGACATGCCATATACACACGCTGTACTATTTATAACACGGACAAATTTTAAATTTGAATTTCATGTAATCTAATATTAAGGGTTTTGTTTTTTGAAGTAAAATTTCTTTAGACGATTAGAGAGTAACTTTTTTTGAAAGGACATTGTTTCAGTAAAAACTATGATCTGTTTATTCAATTTCCACATTTATAATTTGAAATTTAGAGTTTGTCACAAACCAAAAATCTTCAAATCAAAATTGGCCAGTATTAGGAAACTCTAACTTCAGATGTTAACCCATAATATGTTTATTAATAACTATTTAATTAACTAGCCGTATCGCCGGCTTCTCCCATAAACACATAAAATTAATTGCTTATATTTTCTGTGCAGCGATCCTTTTATAAGTTATTACAGTGATTGTATATCAATAATAATAATCAGTTTATGAATAACTAGCTATGCTCGCGTCTCCGCCTGGCTGTACAAAAGATATATTGCTTCATTCTTTACATCGAGCGATGTCTCTTTTCAGTCTAAACTCGATCTACATTACAAAATTCAAACATGAATGATTTTCAATTTAGTAGTGCTATATCTACCACAACGCCAAATATGACAGTTTTAGTTGAGTTGCTCGTAAAAGTTACAACCACTTTTTTTTTATATTAATAATTCTTATAAATCATAGATCTACATATAAATAGAATCGTAGATCTATAAAATCTTTTTATAGATCAAAGGATACATTGAAGTATAGAAAGTATAGCGGTCAACTGCGATTTAAAGTAGATGTGATCGCTTTACTGTAATATACGTCAATATAGTATGAACGAAATCTGGTAGGACGAATGGAGGTAGACCGACAAAACAAATCTATAGACCGAACATGTGTAGTGGGAAAGTCGGCAAAGGTCGCCCAAGGAAATCCTATGTAGATTGGTGGCATACTAAAACAGGGCCAAAATTTTAAGCACCCGAAACCGACGAGCTGGTACGAAGAAATCGATGGATGTCAGTGAACAAGAGAGATATGAAAAAAACCGTACGATATGGAAATTTGTAATCTCTGCCCACCCTTCTGTGAAATGGGCGTGAGTTTATGTTATTATAGTGACGGACGGAACAGACGGACAGACGGAAATATTTTTTGTAGTTAAATAGTACTATAATATAATAATAATACTGTCAAAGACTTCGACTATTCATTACAATAAAAAAAAAATCATATTTCAATGTTTATAAACATTCAACCCCTAAGGGGATAAAGGTCGTGCTCATGGGAAAATATTCATATGTCAAACACATGTTTACCGAAAAACTGAGCTGAAACTATTGAATTTATAAACACAGAATTTGGGTTACAGAAACTTTTTGATAAAAAAAAACAGGTTTTCCTTTTTCTGTGAAGTTTTTGATAGTATGTCTGTTTGAAATCTGGGCATCAATAAGAATTTCTTTTGCATTTTATGAAATAATATGGTGTATGTTATTTTTATTATAATACATTAAGGATAATTAGTGAAAGCAAAATGGTAAAGGGTATAAATAATATAATATGAATATTAGCCCAAAGTTATTCGTTTTATTTTATCAATCACGCGCAGATAAAAATAAAAATAATTGTACTGTAGAAAACATATTTAATCATATTAATGCTCGTTAATTTCTCCCATCGACTGGTTACTTCTATAATATTTACCAGTTCGCTGAATCGCTACAAAGTGAAATGAACTCGTGTCTAGCGTAAAATATTTAATTAGTGTTCTTGGAATATGTGCATGACACTCCGTATAATTTAAAGTAAATGATCATTGGATTAATGTTGATTTCTTTTTTAAATCACGATTAATCCCTCGACGTATCCCCAAATATAATGGTATTCCATTATTTAATTATTTATTTTTTATATAATATTATAAAGAAAATAAATAAAATGTTGAAATTTAAACGTAAAGGCAACATTTAGACGGACAATAATAATAAACGTCTACAAATATTTTTACATATATATAAATGTGTTGTCTCAAGGGAACGCTCGCACGCTACCATAGTTTCATAACACTAAGTTTTGTGACCGGATTGCTTTATGGACCGAATCGTTCGAGTTACGATTGCGACGCTGGGGTGACAACGTTCTTGGCTAAGCCGGGGCTTGTAGATTATTTTTTCGATTTCACGGTGCAAACATTTGAAAGAATGGTTACTAAATTGCTAACTTTGTGATTATTCTTCAAAAGTATACCGTCAAAGCTTTTAAAATGTTGAAGTGAATTTCAAACTATCGCCATATGTCCTTTTTTTTTGTATTGAAACTATTTTTTTTAAATTAATTTGAATTTTGATCTGCATTAAACATACATGGTTTAGTAATATTCAAAAATTGAATTCTAGAATCAGCATATTATTTCTCCTTTGTTTTGAGTCTATAAAGCTTACGGAATTGTAGTCGTTATCTATGCATATTATAAAAATCGGCCAAGTGCATGTCGAACTATGTTCACTGTAGGGTTTCTAAGCTGTTACTACAAAGAAACATACATAAAAGCAAGCATATATAAAAATGTAGAAGGGATGATGAGAGAAAACAATGAGTATTAAATGTTTTGTCTATCCGTCTGTACGTACATATCTCTGAAATTACTGAAAATATTTTAATGCGGTTTTCGCGGGCGGATAGAGCTTAGCTTGCAACAGAATATAGCTTTGTTTCATTTATATCGGATGTCAGGAAAAAGTTGTTTTCATTTAAACATCCAGTCTGAGAAAGCACAAGGCAAAAATAATTGCTAGTGTCAAAGCTTAAAAACATTACAATATGAACGAACATCAACTTTCAGAAGAAAAGAGTAACAAAAACTTAAACCTACAGTTGACCTTCTAATCACAACGTCCTCGGCTTATTGAAAGCTATACAAGGGTTGGGGAAGGGTTGGAGAAGAAGTCAACCGTTGAATGAGGAAGGAGGATTGAGTTGCGATAAAAACTTTATGTGAAAGACCGAATTCCGTGCAAGCAAAGCCGCATACAGAAAACTAGTAGTAAATATAGTATACCATTTTTTTTGAAATTCTGCTTACCGGTATCGGCCATTACAATCAACTGTATATTTTCATACAATCGGCTCAACTATCAGCGAGATGGATATGTAAGCTCATAACAGCGCTGTCGCTTTCAAAAGATAGTCACGGGCCTGTGTCGCTTGTAAACAGCTTTATTTTGGTACGTTTTTTTTTATGCATCTTTATGCAGTATTACACGCGTTCAAAAATAAACTGACTGCTATTTGAAAAACAAGCCATGTTTATTAAATAAATTGAATGTTATATGAAGCTCTAAAGAGGTCGTTGTCTGAACAAGGTCAACAATGTGGCATAACGAATTGCATCTACGCCACTTGAAAGTGTTCGTGTTTGTTGTTTGTCGTTTGTTTGGACAGAAAGTGCAATTATGTTTGTTAACGTCTTGACAGGATGTTTATATAAGGAACGTTAATTTTTATTTCTCTTTTTATATTTATGTTACTATGAAAAAATAAATTAATTATAAACTTCAACCCTGAAGTGAACTTTAAGAGTACAAATTATGTTCAGGGCGGAGTTTTCACTTGTTTATTCAGTTGTTACTGCACAAGCTTCCAAATCGGACTGCGTCGGATGCACAAATATTACTGCTTTTATAGCTAGTGCATCCGCCTGCACATACGAACTGCATGCATTACATGTGAGAAGGGCTGGCCATGCAATTCACTTTCCTGCGGCACAGGCGCCTATTGCGCTTGGTACACAAGTTCGCGGCAGTCCTGCATAGACAGCCCTGGATCCCGGCCTCTTATTGACCCCTTCATGAAGGCACAATTTCAATATATGCAATTTATATGTACATTACAACAATTATACCTTTGTACATACAAATCATTTTAAATTATGGAAAACACAATTGATATTTCCAATAATCCCTACACGGCTAATGGAAGACAAGTAGTCTAAATATTTAATACACACAAAATAAACAATAAACAAAACACACGAAACAAACAAATCTTAAATTGAGTCCATATATGGGAATAAATATACGCACAAAAAGATCCCTTACAAGGCCTTACAACCTGATTAGCAATTAAGGCTGTCCGTAACACCAAGTGACATGTTTCTCATGGTATTATACCTACCTGACACTAGGTGGACAAATGGCATGCTTTTCATGGTATTTACCTACCTGGCACTAGACAGACGTGATAATAGAAGACAGTGGTAAGACAGCCCACATCTTATTCTTCTCGTCATCAACTTTCATCGACTGTCTTTCACGCTGGTTATACGTCGTTGGTTATATGCTGGTTATAGTTGTCGTTTTAGTTATTTCGTCTATACTTAAAAGATATATTTTACTAATGTATAAAATCCACATACCATGTTACAGCAGACCGTCTGCGCATCCATTATCATCAGCATCAGTCATCACTTGTTTGATACCGTGAAGGAAAACAACGTTAGGAAATACCATAGGTCGATAAAGGTTCACGACGACGCGTGAAGAACGAATGTCAGCCAAAGTGGGGCCTATGATCTAGTTACTCTCTTTTCAAAGGAAACAAATCCTCGGTTCACACATTAAACGAGTTTTACAAGTACGGTAGAGATTTGTTTAAACATTGGAAACTCGTAAAATAATAGTGACGCAATATCATAGCATCACGAAAGTGATACTATTTATTTTATTTTAACGTTAAATGAAAAACAATAACCAATACGATGCACATGTACAGCGGGTTAGACCAAAAGAAAATATGCAAAAAGTTGGAATTAACCGTATGATTTGTCTCATTATCCATACACTATCTGTTGAATCTGACAGTTAATTTAACAACTTAAACGACTTTAACAACTTTTGGTGTAACTCGCCATTAGGATTTTATTGTTTATGTAAACAATATTTGGCTAATGATTTAAGTAAAGTTATGGAATGTTTTTCAAATACATTTTATTAGATTATTGAAATGTCGTAAATGTATTAGAAATTTAAAATATAATAAAGGATTGCCTGAAATATATAAGAAATATCAGCCAAGTAAAGACAACTAATTATAAAATCGATGTAATTAAAGAATGCTATTATTGAGACATTGAAAACTATGACGAGCATTTCTTAGTCACAAATTTGATAATTTTTAAAGTTTGTCTAATAACTAGGTGAAGTCCTAAATTGAACTAAACGCATGGCGGTCCTACACGAAATAAAGTTTTATTATTTTCCTCACGAGCTATTATTTCGTAGGCTCAGCCTTGACCTATGAGATAAGGGCTACAAAACACACTACAGTACGAGTATTGGTCAATATAAATTGTACATATCTGTAATCTTTAAATTATTTACGTACAGCGCTGTGTTATAACTAAATAGCCCATTTCCGCCATAGACAAAATCGTCGAATTAACTAATTTTTTAAACAACTGATGAATTGTTCTTTCCACTAATTCACCGACGCAGTTGATTAATTATTGATTGTGATTGGGATTGATGATGAATATGACTAATTAATTGTCTTCACTATTAAATTATTTATAATAAAAATTGATTTGACTTCACTCCTGTGCTTCTATTGAAGCATTTGACATTGATGGTAACTTAAATTAGTTTGTAAGACAATAGAGAATACCTCTTGCAATTTTTCGACATTATTCGAAAATTGTGATAACTCGAAAATTCTACGAGCATGTTAGACTCAACCCATAATGACTGAGCGAAAAAATGCTAATAATAAAAAATGTACATCCAATCTGGTGCATCAGAATGTACAGGAAATGTCAAGTAAAGAACTGGAAATTGAATTATTCATAAATTATAATGATATTGACATATTATGTATAACAGAACATTGGCTTAGAGGTCACCAGTTTATGTTTAACTTCAGTATGCGTCAGGTAGCAAGTTCGTTCAGCAGAGAAATAGCTGTAAATGGTGGCTCTATTAATAGTTAAAAATAATATAAAATACAAAGAACGTCCAGATATTGTGAGCCTGTCTGTTGAGCGAACTATTGAAGTGGCCTGCATAGAACTAGAGCGGCTTATTGTATTAAGAGTATATAGACCCCCAAAATCATCCTATGACATTTTAAAAAAGTAATGCATGATATTTTGTACAAAATAAGTGATAATAAATTTATTGCTGTTTGCGGAGTTTTTAATATAAATTTATTGGAAAATTCTTGTCTATGCATTGGAATTAAATCCTTATTCCGATGTTATCCTTTAGAGTTTATGTTTCGAACCGACCAGATTCACAGCCACTTCGTTTTCCGGTCTCGATAATATATTCAGAAATAGAATATCAGTCGGTTATAAATAAATTATCATCTGACCATTGTTAACAGCTGGTTATGTTTGAAAGAAATTCAAAATAAAATATAAAACATAAGAAGAAATTAAAAATAAAATATAAAACATAAGATCCAAATTGCGCCTGTGAACTCTGGTTGTCTTGAGCAGTTTAGAAATAACGTACTAAAAAAAATCGTCTGACTTGTCACATTGTAAGGACCCTAATAAATCATATGGTTCCCTGTTGACTATAACTCGGACTGAATGCAGCAATGTATTTAAATCAAAAAAAAACTCGTCTGTAAAGTCGGTTTACGGACGGTAGTTTGACGTGACGACGTCAAACATTACAGTAATATAATATACAGAACGACACAAGGAGAAAAGTTAATTGTTTATACTATCGATTATATGAATCTTCATTATTTTTCAGTCAATTGTAACATAACCTATCATTACTGCTCTCGCCGACCGAGGCTACTTTTTAAATAATAAATAATAAAAAAAATAAAAGAAATATTAATGAAAAGATTAAACACATAAGCTTGAACAATGAGATTTTTAAATGCAAGAATTACTTACCATTATTGTCGCAATATTAAACACACATGAAAATTACAATAACATTTCACTTCACTTTATAAACATTGGACGAAAACAGTTCACGTGTATCTTTTGTGCTAGGCTGATCGAGTAGAGGGGAGATAGATGCAGCACGAAACGAACTGAGCCGACCACTCGAGCCTCGCTTGCGGAACGGGACATCGAGCGTAACGGGACAATGACGTCAACTTTTTCATGCATGCAGCCCGTAATATCGAGTTATTAGACGTTGTCACGTCAAAAATATTAATGTTAATAATGCTTTATCATTTCGTTATTGGGCGATAGTGGGCATTCATAATAGCAGGCGTAGATTATGCGCACTTTACGAGGAAAAGTCGTGTAACAATTTGATTAATTTAGTCAATTATGTAAAAAAACATTCCAAGGTATTTAGGTGTGCATTTACAGCTGTAAAATCTATGTTTGTCAGTAATAAAATAAAAAATAGCACTGATACTATAAAAACTACTTGGAATATAATCAACAGTCAAACTGGAAAACACACACCATCATACAGAATTTCAATTAAAAATTGATGATAAAATTTTAAACAAAGACAAAGAAACTGCTTTTGCTTTTGAAAAATTCTTTACTCCTTTACTTTGAATAACTGTATTGAAAATCACAGCTTGATATAGTACAGATTAGCTGTAATTGAATTTTTTAATTGGCAGTTATTCATGTTTTGATGCGTAATTTTCCTTAAATATCTAAAATAGACGTTGAGATTGAGTGTGAAGTTGTTTATTTTTATAATTGCCAACAGATGGCAGTAGCAATATAATAACATTCTCGTTAAAAGTGAAAAAAAATCATATATTAAACTGCACATATTATTTTGCATTATGATATCTAATAAATATAAAAAAATACCTATTCTTTTTTCGATTCAAGTTTACTATTAAACTATTTGAAAATCAAAAACAAAAAAAAGAGGGTTTATGGTGAAAAGCTCATATGTTATCATAAACATCTAATTTAAATAACATATGTATGGCTTAAGGCATGCATATTTCGTGCTACTATTTTTTTTTATCTTTAAATAAACTAACGAATATTTTTTTTGGAAAAATTGAGCAACAATCGTAGATTTAGCACTTAATTTTTAAAACCCAATTATATGATTCACCAATAATTTCTGGTCTTGACGTTTCTCTTTAGAAATACAACAGCAATAAGCTAAAATAAAATGAATGTAAACAATAGATTATTTGACGTTTATCGTTAATGTATACATTTTTAATGAGATATAATTCTATATGGCCAGTATCACTGAGGTAAGTCTCTTTACTTATCGGACACTATATATATTATTATTAACTTTCTATTATCGGACACTATATCGGACATTTTCCGCTATATTCACAAGGTAAGAATCAATTTAGAGAAACATTTACTATTATTTCAAAATGCCGATATATATTTTCCATGTTTTGTATACACCATTGAAATATAACACACCATTTGTTCAAAACCTTACGAAGCACTCGGGGTGATGTCATCGTTATTTGTAGTTATGACGGTAAATGGAACCAGTAATATATTTATTGCTTACATACACGCTTCGAGTAAAAACAATCAGGGAAAGGTCGGAGGTAACATCAGCTGTGTGTCTTATATTGTAACTCCATAAATAAAGTAAATAAGCGAAAAATTATTGTACAATTAAGCCAAAAGCCGATAGAAAACCAAACTGTGGAAGTAGATATTTACGAAGCGAAAGTGCACGAAAAAAAAAGGTAATTCGGATGCGGGAACCAAAGAGATTGGAATAAGGCGAATGAAAGAAACAAAGAGAGTTATGCAGATATACATAAAATATGACATCTCTCGGTCTCTCTGTCTGTCTGCACAAAATGTCTGTCTGTCCGTTCATGTTTGTGCGTTTGTAATTAGAGGAACACTGATTCGATTTAAATTATAGTTTATTAGCGTGGAAGTACTATATATGGCTAGATTTTAGTAGACATTTGATTACGTTGTTGTGATCTAGTGTTTTGGAAGTAACATTTTTAGTGCAGGAAGTAAAGTTGCGGCATATTTATTAGCCTCTTTCTATATCATTACTATAACATAGAAACTTCATAACATCCTACATATTATGATACACAACTAAATAATAATAATATTATATTAAAAAATAAATATTTTTTGATATGTTTATTTGTTCTCTTTGATTAACGAAGGAGAAGGAGGATAGAGAGGGCGATTATGATTGAGTGATTGAGAGGGGGAAGGAAAGAGAGAGCGAGAACGAGAGACGCGTACGAGGGACACAAAAAGTGTAAGACGAAAATGAAGAAGTATTTGAATAGGGAAAAGGATCAAGGACAAATATGAAATTGTATCAGGTCGACGTCTCAATGAAGACATGGATTATGGTAAACGACGCGGACGGAGCCGCGGCCCAAAACTAGTGTCGCTGAAATTAAGGCCGTAGACAGATAAAGGACGTGTACACTAATGGACCTTCTAGAACCATCGAGCCATGGCGAAAGCGCACACGACACCATTAGTGGCGGCGGGCGGGAGTAATTAAACGGCACGTGACCCGACCGCCATTGAGATTGCAGCTTTTAAAGTGTTGGCCGACGCACTCCTTAACGGCACGGTGACGCGCTCAAGGCGTTCTGTAATGGATATTGAGCAATGTTTACACGATGCAACACCGATGGAGGTTTTACATAACTCAACTATTAGCCCCGTCTGCACTCGAGTGCGTGTTTCGTGTATAGGCCACACTTGGGCGTGTTTCGTTTTAAATATTTGGTGAATATGTTAAAACATTGCATGTAAATTACTTACAATCATATGAATTGACAAACAATTGTTTTTTTTTCAGTGACATGAGATAGGTTTTTGTTAAATATTTACATTCTCTAGTATGCTGTATATCGATAGCAATCACTTCTATTTCTTCGAAAAAAAAAAGAAAGCTATTTTAATACAAAATTTCTCGCAATGAAATAAACGATTTCTTCATGCAATATAACTTGACATTTCACGTTCGTTAATTGAATTAATGAGTATATACGAATACTAATCCAGATAAATAATATGTATTTTAATTATAATAAAACATATTTTATAATAATTGCCGTTTATCATTGCACTTATTTGACTACAAAATTCACAAATATATACCATGGAGAACAATCTGTTCATCAAACTAGTAAAATATATTGAAATAACATATTTTTTTAATAAGAAATGCAAGTTTATCATAGATTTCAGTTTCCTAACCTCCACGCCATGGAGGTCATGAACAATTCATGAATAGTATATTATTTCGCTTGGCCTTATAAATGAATAATACATAATTTTTTTATTCATTCTGTTACAGCATGGAATCGGTGTGGAATTGGTGCGAGCGTTGGACTGCCACCCGCCGGCCGTCTCCAACGTCTTCGCGGAGTGCGATTCTAAAGACGACGTGGTGAGTATCTGTGACATTTTCGGTAGACATATGTCGCACGGCGGCGATGAGTATACCGATCAGATTAGGGTTTACTTATCGTTATTATCAGCGACAATGGTATTTACAAATATTTCATCTACTGTAAGTGTCAGATAAATTGGCACAGACGGTCGTTAACCGACTTTTACTAAGAAACCTACTTTAAAGTAATATGTTCGATAGATCTGGTACAAATGTGTCGCAAACTTTTGTTGCGTTGCATATTGTGGTACGGGACGACCTTGACTTAGTGCAACTGCAGGTATAGTAAACATTTTTTGTGATTTTTGGTGACTTTACGAAATACAGAGGTTTCTGTATTCGATTGTGTGTTTTGCCCCCTTTTTTTATGTACGTTCATCAATATCTTCGTCAATTGTGTTTAGTGTTTTTGAAGCCGGTTTCAAAATTTATCAAAATCACTTTTATGGAACGGGTGAAAGCACTGTCATATTTTGGAAAGGTTAAATAAAAATGTGAAAATAAAGAAAAAAATAAATAAATCGCTGTCAAATTCCGAGATTTTTCACTCTGCTCACCTATTGACCCAGAATCGCTGCTGTCAGTGACGTTAATAATAAAGGAGTCGTCAGTCATATCAATTGGGTCGTCGATTTTATATAATGTGGCTTTTTCTTTTATAACGTGTTCTACACATTTTTTTCCATCTCTCCTTAGTCATATTTACAATGTCTTTGTTTAATAAAATTTTAACGTCAGAAAATTCATAATTTGTATTATTTCTAACTACATAACCTTTAACATGTACCCAAATCAGTATAATAGGATTTAATTCGCAATGATAGGGTGGTAAACCCAAAACAGTGGAACCTTTTTTTTTGCCATGTCGTCTATCATGTATTTTGTATAGTCTTGTTTTGTTTCTTTAACTTTTTCAACTAATTGAACTTTTATTTTCCGTTTTTCGTAACTTATATTTTTAGACGAAAGCCTATCTCGGACTTTTATTTTTCTCCAAGCCATTGTTGGTGTTTTTTCGACTCGTGTGAAACAATTTAATTTGTTATGTCCTCAAATTAAATAAATATAACTAATACAAATGTCATATAACAAATTTTTTGTTTTTTTTTATTTACCTAGAATGATAACTGGCATTATTCATTACAACTACATCATTTGGTTTTAATTTCGTTAAAACTTTTTTAAACCAAACTTCAAAATGGTTTGCATCCATCGATTCATGATAATTGCCTTTCTTAGTCTACTCAAAAATCCAACCACAGTCAGACAAGAACCCATTTTCATTACCAATATGCAAAACTATGAGCCGTTTGCCTTTTGAAACTGGATGTTTGGATCCTGTTGATTGCATTGATTTCAGTATCAACCCAAGTTTTTCCTACAGTATAACCTAAAATATAATTAAATATAATAAAATATTATTATTATTAAACAGAAATATAAATATATACTTAAACTCGATTAGAAAATATAAAGATATGAAAGGAACAAAGGAATATAAACGTACTAAGAATTAAAACAAAAATGGTAACTAACCTGCATTGACCCGTTTCATCAAGGAAATAAATTTGCCTAGCTTCTTGTCTATATTTTGATATAAGGCTTAATTATTTAATGCGCCATAAAACTATTTCTCTTTTTCTTTTTCTATCAAAGCGCTTTTTTTCGTTCTTTTGATATATTTAAATTTCATATCTGTCAATATTCTCCCGAGAGATGTTTTTCTTAAAGTAAAATGTAATGTGTCATCGTCATTGACTCTATTTAATATTTCTGTAAATGTAGGTAGTTCTCCATTTAAAAAAAATGTGAATAATCCTTCTAATGACAGATTTATCAAAATTTTCTATTTTGTCCACTACAATTTTTCTTTTTCTAACTTCGGCAGGGCCAGCAACTTTATGCGTTTCATTATAATTTTGTATAATTCTGTGAATAATTCTCTTACTCACATTTGATATTTCAGCAGTTCATTTACAATTTCTGTATCTGACTCGAATTCTTCTTTAGGCCAGTTCTCCCGAACGAACTTATAAATATTTATTGTCATTACTCTTTCCCCAAGGGATAGTGTACGAGGATTTCTTTTCTTACCGGGAGACGCGAGTGTGGGTACTACATGCTTAAATGGACCTGCTTGCGGCTCCATTTTCACGCAATTACACGTTCAGTTTGTTGTTGTTATTGTTATATAATAATTATAAGTCTCGTTACTTATAGTAATCATATCACAATAAGTACAACAAAACACAAAGCACAATAAAACACATAAAAAAAACAATAAAACAGTGATAACTAAATATAGATTATATAAAAGAACTCAATAAACATCAAAACACGGCCGCACTCCATTAAAGAATGTGTCAGTCAGTATGACAAAGTGGTGACCAACGATTACGCGTGTCTGACAATACTAAAGTGTGTGCGTGAACATGATGTCTCTACTTAAAAAAATAATTTTAATTTAAAATGAAATAAATTTATTTGAAGTCGACGAATTTCAATTAACATTTTTTTCACTTTAGTAGGATATATTTGTATTATTTCGATTTGTGATAAACGCCCTTGATTATTTTGTTATATATTTTTAATGAAATAAACGAGTTTTATTATTTGCTATATAAATCTCAGCTGAGATCTGGCTAAGTTCACGCACTTTCTACCACTGACTTTTACTACGTAAAACATGTGTTCAAAATTTGCGATACATTTGTACTACGGTTATCGAACATATTACGCGAAAGTAGATTTCGTAGTAGAAGACGGCCAATGGCCGTCTTTACTAATTTATCTGGCACTTTCTATACCTATGAACGCGGGTCTGTTTATCAGAAGGGCAGTCCGATACCACATATCTTCACGGTCTTCCCATACCTGTCTTGCTTCACTGTGATCTGTCAATCGTTTCACGACAACTCGTCGGTCTTAGGTGCTCAAAATTTTGTCCTTCCTTAATACGCTATCAGTTTGATCTATATAAGATTTTCTAAGGCGCCCTATGCCAACCGCCCCACCACACACATTCCCCCTTCCCCCTTTCGATTTCTTTCATTAGATTGTTTTCATACAATCTTTTCAGATAACGAAACTGCCTCTTCTGAAAATTGACATTTTTCTGCTGTAGTCACTATACATCTTCTTGAAAATCAAACGTGTAAATACTATTAGAAAATAATGTTAGTTTTAAATAAATATGAAAATCATACAAATGTACATAAGAAAGATTTCTGTGTTATATATTTATTACAGGAATTATTTAACGTATTATTTTCTAACTTCTTATTTCATGTCCCTTTATTATTTAACTTCCACCTTCGTTAGTCTTTATAAGATTTTTGATATTTTTATCTACGTAATACGGTTGTATAAATATAATCTTAAATATGCCGCCCAAATTGGTGGCATATTTAACAAAAAAATGGCCATATTCTACCTACTTGGTAGAATTTGAGACCAACCTGAAAAATACCTGAAACCAACGAACATGCATAAGAAGATTGATAGAGGTGTCAGTGAAGTGATAGACATATACAAAGATCGTTATTATGTGGAAGTCTGTGATATCTGCCTACCTTTAATGGAAATAGGCTTGAATTTATAACAATAAAATAAATTGAATATTATGAAAACGCGTCATTACATCGTAGCTCGTATCTAAGTTCAGGTACCTAGGCGATAAAGTTTGCCCGTAATCTATATTCTTAACAAATTATAATCCAAACTCAACCTTAATACTTTCCTAAATTATAAATTTGCCATCCTTAAGTTTTGCTTGAGGATGGCAATATTAATATCGGATAAACTTTGAGTACAATAAGACTAGTACGGCTTAAATTACAACGGACACATAACTGGGACGTCATAACTAGGACTGTCAAGTTACATTGCTCTTATAATACGAAAAGTATTTTAAGTGGGTATAAACTGTTGGTCAAATTAAAATCCCTTATTTAATAGAGACTTCTCATTCAAATCGGAATTAATTATATATACAGATATATTTTTATGTTTGATTTTGTTTTCACTATAAGTTATGAATTTCATACATCTAAATAATTCACATTTTCTCCGTTTCCTATAGCGTAAAATACTTATTGCTCTGCACCAAAAATATATATTTAATGTCTATTCGATATATTATAGGGGAATGTTTTGTCTATCGGTTTTTTAATACCAGGATCGGACCCCAGAGTTAATACAAATTCAATCGATACGACCTTCGTGAAGGCAACATGTTTAAATGTAAATTTCATCGGTGCCTTCCCAGATAGAATAAATACAATGTAATGAATACATTGTAGTCTCTACAAAAACGTAAAGCGACTAAAATGTAGTTTTGCCTTGTTTCCTTGAAAGACGATTATAGGAATCTCTATTATTTCAAAATATTTGTTGTAATTATGTTTCTTAAACTTTTAATATATAACGTGAGAGCGAATAATAACAAATGGTAGGTGATATTATTTTATAGGAGATTAGAAATGGGGTTCGTTTGAATTTTTAATATACAGTATGTAAATCTACAGCACCGCGTTACTTGGTTGTAGAATAAAGCATGATACTCTTATGCAATATCTATTATTACTTTTTAAAATGGTAGTTTGGTTCATAGGATACAACAAATAGTTTAGTCCGAAAAAGAAATTAAGCACCTGCATTATCAACGCCATCTATTTGCGAGCGCGTTTTGATGACAACACATAACCAGTTTGTATGTATATCGATGACATATTTTGACGTCGAATCATAACGAAAATGCGACTATCACCGAGATTCATATTGTTAAAAGTTTATTTTTAGAAAATTCATCACGCCGATGAAACAAAAAACAACGTCTCCCGAAAAATTATATGCAGGTCGCTTCATTATAAATTAACAATAATAGTTTATTTTTCTGTTTCTATTTATTGTTACGTTTATCATGCGTGTTTTAACTAAGATGTGATAATCTATAACTTTGAAAAGTGCCGCGGTGCTGTTCGTTCATTTACTGTGTATAATTATAATGACAAATCTCATTTAATTTATATAAGTTAAAACTAGTTTTAAATTGAAATGTAAAAATACGAAAGTTTTGTCATTCGACCGAATTTCTCAACAAATCTCAGGGTGTATGCAACAAACACGTTTCGTATCGATCCGAGCTTCTCTACACACATTTGAATATACAAATAGGTCGACGGCATTTTAATGACAATGTGTAACTAATAACGTGACAATTGACGCTTATTTTTTTTTCCCTAAAAGACAGCAAAAGCAAAGACCATTGCTACTTTTTTTGATGGAAAAGCTTCGTTCTTTCTACTCATTCTACTTCGCACACTAACTAAATGCATTATTGTCGTGATAGCGTCATATAAATTGATGAACGCCGGCTGCACGCACTAAAAAGCATGACTCATTGTCGCGTTCCGCCTTACCCGAGCGTGCGAGCGAGAGCGCGGAACAATAGAGAGGCACGATTGGGCTAAGCGTTCGGCTTGTGACGCATCTATCTCTTCCACTCCATCGGCCGATGGTCCGAGTAGAAGAGAGACAGCGGCCGCACACAACCTACACGTGGACTGTTTTGTCAACTGTTTATAAAGTGAAGTGAAAAGTTAATGTGGTTTCCATTGTTTATTATAACAATTTCAATTAACTCCTTCTTTGCATTATAAAAAATAATGATAATTCAGTGATAATAATTCAATCCAATTCATAAAAGTATGCGATTTTTCATCAATATTTTCTTATGAGGTTATCACGTAAAATTATCGTCCGTAAACCGAGTTTACAGACAACCAATATTTTTCTCTTAAAAGATAGCAGAAGCAAAGAACATTGCTACTTCTTTTTGATGTAACAGCTTCTTTCTTTCTACTCATTCTACTTCGCACACTAACTAAATGCACTATTTTAATTATAAATATTCATCACGTTACAGTTATAAAATATCTCTCAAGTGAAGTACTTTATTGTTGAACAGCAAAACTTAGTACGCGACTGCCGTCGCTAATCTGCGCATACGACACAAAATAAATTTTGATTTCCTTTCCGAGGCGAAACTTATTATTGTTGCTTCCGGGTCCCGTGCTGTTTCGTTTTCATTCAACATTTCATGTGTTGTATTGACATGAGTTTTCATACTGATCAACCGTTAACATTGTATGCATAATATTAGAAGGTTGAATAACAATCGTTTGTAATGAGTTTTAAAAATGACGATTGACCGTGTCCTCTACAAGGCTGTAAGTGTTTATGCGTGACGTTTTTAGATAGTGTTTTAACATGTAATTGCGTTTGTCATCGACACAAAAAGGTACTTCATTGTGTAGCGAAGCGAACTTAGGTACCCTAAAAATATTTTAACTTTATAGATTTGTTTTCCGAAGACTAGTTTAGTCGTATTAAGACTAACCGACTACGGTTATGTTAGGTTCCACACTTACCGAAAATTTGTTATGATGCCGAGATTAACACTAACCGAGAACTGGTATTAATGTTCATATTGAAACCAACTGAAGACTTATGTTAATATTTATATTCATAGTAACCCTTATATAGTATAGTTAATATTTATATTAATACTCAAATCAACACTATCCGAAGATTAGTCTATTCATATTCAAAACGAATTTCAAACTAGTGTTAACACTCCTATGTATACTAAACGGCGATGGGTATTAATTCAAAATTGACCAAGGTTTGACAATTATGACACTTTGTCATTTATTGAAAACTCGTATTGATACTCAGACTTGCACGAAATGAAGATTGATTTTAATAGTCAATTTACAGAAGAACAGTGTTTAACAGAAATACAAAAACACTGGTTTTCACAGCGTCAGCATATAATTGAATTCGTGGTATTTAATACCATCAATTTCAGGTATTCACCATACTCATTATTTTAACGTGTTTTCTCGTTTATTGTTTATACAGACAGTCTTTATTGATTATATATGTGTGTTCTCTTCGCTTTTTTTTATTCTTCTTGTAATTGTAATACCTTTTCGTTTACGCAAACATCGACACCACGACCGGTGTTCACCCGTTGCGTTGGTCGGTCGGTGGATGTTTTAAGTGACCAACGTGAGCCGTTCGTAGTTAAATTGTTATCGCGCACAGCTCCTTAAGCGAGACCATGACGTCTGGTTAATAATGCACGTGAAATTTGGTACCCAAAGATAATCTAAGTTCTACGTCCAGCGCCGCCCCACTCCCTCGTCTTATGGAACTTTGAAATACCGTCGGCATCGTTTTGTTGTTAGTATGAACACGAAATCACGTTCTGATGTTGTCATTCGCGTTTCATTTCTTTTTCTAGAACAGTTCGAAAGTCTATGTGCCTAAAGACTCCAGCTCCATGTACCCAAGATCCCAGCTTCGCGTGTCCAAAGCACCCTACACAACGTAACACGGGCATTCTGACGATGGTCTTGTACTGCCTGTACTATATCGTGCGTTTATTTTAACTGAAGTACAGTGCAACGCACGAAACTCTGCCGCTGTGAAGTTAGTCTCGAAGGCGTCGCAACGGCGTAAAACAGGAACGCGGGGGATAAGAAGGAAGGGTTGGGGAGTGTTGTACCTGCGCAGTACATCATTCGCAGGTCACCCAGAGCGGCAGAGTTTCGTGCGTCGTCCTGTAACTCTCCGTACTCAGGGAGTAATTTATACAGACCCTGGTAAACGATTTCGTGCAACTCGCTTTTTGAACACGAAAAATAAATTTTTAGTCACCATCACCTTAGCATACCTATAGTCGTATTTAAATTTGTTTACGTCGAAATGCTTTGTGAAATCTCTGCAAGTTTTTACCTTACGCATAAACAAACAAACAGATGGTAAGAAACATTAAAATGGTACGTATTTAATATTTTATTTGACCCTAAATAGTTTCCTCTTCCCTACATAATTTTCGTTTTTTAAGTTTAGTGACCGTACATAATTTTCTGAAAATATCACATGACCATGGTTGACTGCATCAACATAGTACACTATGCAACAAAACTTCTGCCCGACCCCTAACGTTAACATTCAATATTTAGATACAGCTGTATTTATATTATTAAATTATTTCAATACATATTCAGTGTTTAAACACAGATGTATTTATATTACTATCATATTATGACTAACCAAGAACTACACTTTTAACATAACAGGAACTTAGGCAACACTCACTTAGTGTGAGTAGTATGGCACGCGGCCCGTCGCTGTGTGGGCGCCGGTGATTAGCGGCTGTTAAAATTACAGAGGTCCAGCGACAGAGACAAAGCGACTTCGGATATTTCTCCTCAGTGTCTGTATGACGTTGTCAAACGTTTTATTTAAATTTAGCAATAGCCCGATTCTCCCGTATTCTCCTCGATACAATAAAAACTGAGCATTCATAAATTTAAAAAAATTGTTAAATAATTTTTTACCAAATTTTTGTCGGATTTTCTGTTCTCCGGTATTCCCTTCAATATAATATAAATTGAGCATTTATAAATTTTATAAATCAATTTTTTTTTACGTAATTTTTATTGGATTTGATTGAGATGTCAATTAATAGGCATGTGCCTCCTTTGGCATTTAAGAGATTTTTGTTACATGCTGAATAAACATGGCATTCCCTTGAATGACCACAATTGCCCTGTCATACCCTAAACGGCCCAGGTTACACGCAATTTACAGAGACAATTGGCGCTTCCGTCGCTTCAACCGAAACGCACCACTGCTTTCAATCAGTACGACTGGCTTGTGATTTTAAATATCCTGTTCTGTGACATTGTTGAATAAATACTTGTAGAAAGAATTAGTTTTTTGGCTTGCTTTCTCAGAACTTGTTCCGTTTAAAGGAAACAATCGGTCAAGTGTGAAGCAGACTCGTGCGATTAGCGTTCCGTGACGGAATTTCGATTTTAAAAATGGAAGAAATAAACTCGCCCGGAATTCGATATGACTTTCTTTGGTCTTTTAGCAATATAATAATGGATTTTTTAAAAATATGTGTCACAAAAAATCTGTGATAAAATGTCTACAACAAGACTCAATTAAATCACACGGGTCGCTCAAACATGTAGTTTAACGAGCTCTGACCTAATTGCATGTTTTATAATCATTTTAATGTTTGTCGAATATTAACAGTGTACGATTATTTTCATAGGATCTAGATTAACAGGCGGTCAGAAAGATGGACAAAATCGTTCTTTATATAGTCAAGGTCGGTTTTTTAATTGTTCAATGCAAGGAATTTTAAGAAAACAATCTCCGACTATTCCTCATTGAAAACTCTCTTACTGCGCAGTAGCATATTTTCCAAACGGGCGAGGCGTCTCTCTGCATTCTAAATACAACTAGCAAAAATCACGGCTTTGTGAGGACTTGCAAGATTTTTCGTATGCGTGTCCATTAGGTACAGAAATGTTTGCAAGATGCGCTTGAGTGTGCAGCACTTCTCGAGACATGTTCGGTGATATTCAGGTAGACGGCCTCTCTGCCATGCAGTCCAAGAGCACTTCTGGAAAACCAATAGATAAGCAAAATGTACAAAGAATTTCTATCCAAACATTCTACTAGATATAAATAACCTGCAAAAGCTACATTCTCGAAGGCAGTAGTTAAAAATATCATACTTTTTTATTCTTCTATTACAATTCCTGGAAACACCATAGCAAATACTGTTTAATATTACGTCCCAGTATGTTCGTCACAAATAGTTGAAACGTTTTATTTGACGTGTAATATCATATATCTCGAATTTTTGACTTAATATCTAAATAATATATTTTAGTATAAAAGATATTACATGTTCAAAATTTTTCTAAACTGATATAATAATATTTGACCCTTAGATAGACGAAGTCCTGCTTCAGAAATCACCTACTGTCGGGCGGCGTCCAGCTCCGGGACTTTGACCGAAGCACGTTCAGAGCCTTTGATTGATAATTGATAAAAATCAATTATCAATCATCATCATCATCATCATCAATCAAACACCAAAAACCAATTGATGACATTTTAATTGAAAATATTCGCGACCACATTTTGATAGGCACCCTGATAGATATATATTCTCCTATTCATAAATTTATGCAAAAATTAAGTTCTCAGCAAACACTTGATGAACATGCTAATCTTGCAGCGGGATCTCGGACTATTAAAAGTGGGCGTGGTCGCTTTCCAGTTAATAATTATTTTAAATTATGGAAATTTCACAAATATAGATAGATGGATGTTTCAAGACACCGACTACTTCAGATGTAGCTCTGAAAATAATTAGCCTAATCGCATAGAAGCACCTATTAATACTATAAAATATTTTTGACACGTATGAAATCATATTTTTCCGCTTGTTGTACACCTACCACTTTTCAATGAAAATTGTACATGTGTAATTTTCGTGAATGACGTTTTTTAAGAAGTGTGCCAAATTATTTGACATTTCTTATACTTTTTTGTTCTACCGCTTTCGAGAGCTATGCTACAAGGCCGCGATAGCTCCAACACTGTCCTAAATATGATCGATCAATACCGATCTATGATCTATGAATTCAAGTGCACGTTTGTATAATTAATTAATTTCAATACAAGTTATAAAATGCATTACACGGATATAATGTCATGATGTAATAAAAATTTCCCACGATAATCTTATACCTATTGACGATTTTAAAAAGAGAATTTTTTTAAATAGAATGAGCTGATAAAATGGGGATTATATTGAATAAATAATTCCATTGACTAATAATTTTCAGATAATTTGCAACATTGCATAAAAAATAATATAAATATTTGTCTATGAAATCTATATTAACAAAAAAAAAGACATTGATTACAGTATAATGTAAACAATGGCATGTTCAATGAATAATCATAATCAATGAATGTGGACAGTATAACATTTATTGAACAGAAGCAAAAATATTGGTATCAATTTCAGTATTTGGTAATTTAGAGAAACGTCATATTAATTTTGTAATTTCCAACAGATGGCGGTAATAGAATAATAATATTCTAGTTAAAAATAAGAAAAGTCCACGCATTAAATTCCACTTATAATTACTGTCTGTTTATTTATAATCTGAAAAACGTTTAATGATTTTGTAAATATCGATAGAAGTCAACACATCGATACACAGTATAATTTTCTAACAGATGACGATAATAACAGACAAAAAAATCACATTGATATGTTTTACTAGTTCTGTATTTTCCGACAGATGGCGTTAGTAATATAATGAGATTTTAGGCGAAAAAGTATTACAGATTGATGTTTTCTATTTTTTTACACATTTGTTTATGAAATAGCGTATTAATGATAAACAACAAATCTAGACAAGAATTTAAATTATTATGTTTAATTTTAAATCTAGAGGTGTGATAATATAATACCAATATAAACTTATATTGTCATTATATTATCCTATTTCCCAGAAGGGTAGACAAAGACTATAAATTTCCACATAGTACGATCTTTGCCAGGTCTCTCTTGCTTCACTGACATGCATTAATAATCTCATACAAGCTCGTCGGTATCGGGTGCTTAACATTTGGCCCTTTTTTAATATACCACCGATATGGTATGCATAGGATTTTCTAGGGCGACCCTAGCCGACCTTTCCATCACACAAATTCGCTCTATAGATTTGTTGTTTCATAAAGCGTACTACAAGCATGTACTTTGAATATCGTGTTACTTGTATTTGGATCGCCTGTAGATTTAACATTTACGCCGCTATGAAAGCTAAGGACAATTTTTCATTTATTGGTGTTTACATTCTAGAGAGGGACTTATGAAATATTAATTTGTATTTATAGGTCCTAATTAAATTTGCTTCATGAAACCGAAAACATTGTATTGCATCTTTTTGTAGTTTTTTAAAAACATCTAAGCGATTGCCTCTTGTCTGTTAAGGTACCTATGCTTATAATTCCAACCGACAATTCCATGAAACGATATTGAAAATTCTACAACTTATTCATGGAGTCGTAGCGTCGTATTTCGTTCGCGTTTTGCGAAATCGCTATAATTCTATTTCTTTAAATTTCAGACCATTACATGCGACTGCGAGGCGACGCCCGCCTTCCAGCTCAAAGCCTTCAGCCAGAGGGGGGAGAAGGTTGAAGTGTCCCACTATAGGGTCAACGTTAACAGGTAATTTTTGATAACTTTTAGTGATGACCTTCTTTGTGGAGTCAACGAGCTTACGTCAAGTTGTTGTAAAATTTTCTTAAAAGGCCAAGATCTAACAATATTTTAAAAGGGAAGACGTGGCCTACTATTGTCAAAAAATGCCTGTCGCGTATTTCTCTTTGCAAACAGTGAATCATATATAAATTATGTCACTTTAACGTGACGTAATTCTGTTCAATTATTTCCGATTTTTAAACATTTTTATAACGAAGACGGACAATCATAAAGGGTTTTCATTTGAAAGACAATTTTAGTTTTATAGTTATCGTATTTAGTGGGAATCATTATTTCTCGTGGGACAGAAATATTTTAAAAATAGCCCCAATACAATATAACGTTACTGGAAAATAATAACAAAAATTAAAAAGCGACATCGAATATGTACAATATTAACAATTCCATTCCAAGTAATTAATTTAACTTCAAATAAAGTAATTGTAAAAATCACAATTTCCTTTTTCAACTTTAAATATATGTTTTAATAAAATTTGTTTTTTCAAATCTTCCTTACATTTTTTTAATTAAATTCAAATCTTCGTTTAATTTTTCTGTTCCTCTTACACTTGTCCCTCGCTGTGTTTCAATATCTCTAAGGGCGGATTATCAGCACGCCCTAGGTGTATATTATCATCGACTTAACATAATTATTAAAACATTTGTTGTTATCACAAAGACATGCAGTTTATTGCATTTCGTAGAATCTGAAATACCATTTTCGGTCGTTCTCCATCGAGTCTTTTCGAAATACATGCAAGAGATATCGTGTATGATGTCATTTTGAAATATACACAATACAAAAAATATACACTTATTATGCTTTAACAAAAAGCATGAGTAGTAATTAAAAAAATATGTGTATACTGAACCGTTATTTATATTGAACGAAAGTCAACATTTACACTTAAATGTTAAGGTTTGGACATTCACAAAACCGTCCGGGTCAAGTTGGACGAGAAACGAACGCAGCTGAGGTCAAAATTATTATAATAAAATGACAGCTGATGCAAGTTAAGTAGACATGTTTTTTAAAGGTGATTTTAAAAATCGACACTAACAAAATAAAAATCGCCGATTTGTTATCAGCGGTTTTAATATTTATATATTTTTTCCTTTAAATAACCGATTTTTAGGTCTCAGTAATTTTATAACAGCCTAGCTGTCACTCACAGGCTTCGCGGGTCGTCGGGTTAAAATTAAAATAATAAATAATTATTTAAAAATAATAATAATTATGTAAATAATAAAAAAAAAACCCAAAACTCTCTACTAATGATTCCGTGATGAATAGCGAAAGTCCCTTGCCGATGTGTTCAGTACCTACTTTTTAACGTATGCCCGGACAAAGAAAAGACAGAATTCATTATATGTATAGACAGATGCTAGATCATATTCAAGTCAACACGAACCAATTGAACTGATCAGTAATGACCAGTCTAGAACTGAAAGTATATGTGAATATTTAAAAAAGTTCTATCTATATTGCGAATTTACACAGAAAAAGAAATAATTTTTAATTGAAGATAAATATTCTTAAGCCGAAAAGTTTTTTGAAGACCGTCATTATTTTTAATAAGGCAATATTTTTCGTAAACCAAGTAAAATTTTCTTGCTTTAAGAAGGTTTCAATCAAGTTGAGAAATTTTTCGCTTTATCCAAAGTATGTAAACTTTGTTGTGTACAAAAAAAAATTCTCGAAAAAATTGTCACACTTCACATTAAAAGAAAGCTTTGGGGCTAAACGTAAATGAAGATTCCTTTGTAACATTTTCAGAGTTAATACATTGCGATCGCAATGCTGTAGTTTGGTTTTTATCTGTTTATGTTGTTCTATGAGTGTCGTTCAACAAAACTTTATAGCACAAAACCGTCTTATACTCCAATAACTATAAGAAACTGAAAACATACATGTAACAATAGACGCGTTCCTTGCGGGTAGTCCCCACACTGACACAATATATTTTTTTTTTTGTCGATCGTACATATTGTCAGTATTAAAAATATTCAGTAATGCATAGCACTCCTGCAAAATACAATACTGAGATACTAACATTGTTACTGTTATGACCGCGTCAAATCCTTATAAGGAAAAATGTCTATCATACTAGAAAATATTTCTCCTTAAATACAATAACTTCAAGATTAATATTGTATAAATAATTTATTTCATTTATAATTCAGTAAAATTATAGAAGGGTAACTCTTTCTCTATAGGAAAACTATTTTTCGGATTATATTGAATTTAATTTTTATGTAAATGCACACGTAGGTTTACGTTTGTAGAATCTTTTGTATTTTAATGTATGTTTAATTATTCGCCATACAATTTTTTTTCGGTTTTACACACATGTTATTTTATTCTGAGATAATGGGCCGGTAGCTCTATCTCTCTTGTTGCATCGTATGCAAAAAGCAACTTTTCGTTTTACGGGCGGAGATGCGCTCCGTGTCCGACAGTAGGCCACGTCTTCAATCCGATAGTAGGCCACATTTTCCATCGTTTAAAACGTTTTGCCAACACTCGCCTTAATATTGAAATTTGCCATTTTTCCAGGTTTCGCGCCCGCTTGTCCGTCGTATGCGTGACGGACAAGCTCACCGGAGAACTAAAATGTGACGGCTGGCCCGAGGTGAAGGTGGCGCTTGCGCCGGTCGGCCCTCTGAGGCCCAACGCCACTGAGAACAATCTCCAGCAGATTGTTAGGTAATAGTATAGAAAAGTTATCGAGAAATGTGTTACAGTGGAATCTCAATAACTCGAATGTCAAGGGAAATGCAAAAAAATTCGAGTTAACGAGTTTTCGACTTAACAAGAACTTCGAGATACATATGACTGTGTCGACAAGGAACAAACATAACGTTCACAGCTGTGTTACTTAGAAAGTTTAATGAATGTATTCATTCATTGCATGTGTACAAGACAAAAGCAATAGATCAGAAGCCCCGAACCTGAACATTCATTTTGGAATTCATTGCTATTATTTCGGGGAATTCCAAGTAAGACGTCATTATATTTTACCAACTACGACTTACGGAGTCTCCTTTTTGAAATTCGAGTTATAGAGTATAAATATGTATTGTCAATACTTCGTAGGGAAATAACATTTTGTTCGAGTTACAAAGTCTAAATAAATCGGGTATTTAGGGGTTCATCGGAAGGGAATGGCAATTTTTTTCGACTTACTGAGGATTTCGACTTGACGAGGTTCGAGTTATTGAGATTCCACTGTATATGCACAGAGAGGCATCATTCGCAAAGTATATATAACTTTAGTTCGTCTGATTGGTACAATCGGCACTAATGAGAGGCCTCGCTTCGCAGTGATCAGTTGTGTATTTATGTCACGATGGTTACTTATATATATAAGTAATGTCAATATTGAGATATTGTAAGAATTACAGGTATTACAAATTCATCTCCAAGTACGTGCGTGTAACTCATATCGTTACCGCAACCGCTCGCCTTTCAACGCGTCAGATATACTGCGTCGACGGGCGTTGATTTCTTTCTGTCAGTTTGACAATTGATCAAAGATTCGGCCAGAGACTAATCTTCGGTCAGTCTTTGTCACCAGTACTGACCAAAGATAATTTTCTTTTCAGTGAAATAGTGGTGAGCGCCCTGAGGAGTACTAATTTGCAATTCAATCTGTCCCAATATCCGACATGTCCGCGCCTGCGGCGGTATCACGAGACCCCCGGCCGGATGTTGCCCCTGCACTACGACTCTATGGTACGTGAGAGAACAAAGACAAAGGATCCCGACCCCCTTTCTCAGTCATTGTCTATACGTTACTCTACAATTAGTAAAAAGAGAACCTTGACTATTATATCAATACATATTAAGCCGTGAATTCCGATCGTCGGCGTTAATTTTTTGAAGAATTGTATGAATTAAATTTATAAAATGAAATACGTATTCCAGCTGCACGGCGACAGACAATTATACACTTCAACGCCGAATTCAACCGGATCCACAATCGCGCAGTTGATAGGAGAAAAAAGGTTGCTGGTTAAAGTCGTGGGTGCCAAGGATTTGGGAGGTATGTTCTAATAAAAAGACAGTTTTTTTTGGCCACATCTCCACCCCCTTTTTATTTATAGTTCCTGTTTTGCCAATTCGTCAATTTGCCAGTTTGCCAATTTCGAATGTGAAAAAAGATTGCAGCGAGCGAATTCAAGTTAAGGATGTTTTAGGTAGTTTTTCAGGTTTCCATTGACATATAGTTAAACAAAATACATGTATTAAAGAATACATGTAAATCTTTAGATAAGCGCGATTCTTTGCACTATATTATGAAAAAATTAGTAACGGTTTTTCTATACACATAAGGCTGAATAGACAGAGGACCTTGTCTACTTTCTTTGGAATGCTTGTCATCTGTAAAATGGTCATTACTAGTTCCAATTCTAATTCTTTTATATACGGCAAGTTGACTCGAATGCTTATCGTTAAATATTGTATTTAAAATTATTGCTCAAACTCGTAGATTTACATATGAATCTTTATTTAATGTTATCCGCTTTAATATTACCGTCTTTAATTTTTAGATGTTCGTAGGTTACGTAGAAGAACCGCCCTTAGCTCTGTACAAACCTATTAAATTGGCCAAAACGGAATCTTTCATTTAAGGACGACAATTTACAACTAATCCGAACTTCAGCTTACTGAAATTTTGATCACCTATCCTTATATCTGAGACGTTTTAAGACACTATAAAGGATCTCAAAGAAAAAGGGTTGTCCAACAGATTAATCTCTAAGCAAGTTCTTAAGTGATTTTTCGTCGTTAGAGTTTTTGGACGGGTCACAACTTTTAATGACCGTTGTTATTGTTAAGGCGATAACTTACAGCGTCAAGATTTGATAGAAGCAACCGGTTATAAGAACCTAAACCGAAAACTCATCGGTCAATTCAAAGCTTTATTAGACAATAATTATAGTCAATTAAAATATATTAATTTTGAAGGTAAACAAGGCTGTAAATCGCCATACTGCGTGGTCGAAATGGACGAACCGCCACAGAGAAATCAAACGGGTGTGAAGAAAGACACGACGTCGCCCGTATGGGACGAACACTTCTTATTGTGAGTTCCGTTTGTTTAATTACATAACATGTATCAGGTTTAATATTATAATATATATATATATATATATATATATATATATTCCTGTCACACGGTAGACTAAAGACAAATATAATTACTTGTTAGCAAAACTACACTAGCAAACAGAAGCGTACCGGTATTCACAAACTCTTATGTTCTATGTTTTTCGCTACACTTTTAATTGCAAATTATAGGTTAAAAAAATTTTGGTGTTCCATATTTTGTTACAACGGAATTACGACATATTACGAAATGATTTGTGTGGTGTAGCTCTTTCAAAGCTTACGGAAAGTCATGATGATAAAATGTGATAGTTGTGTATGAATAGGAAGTAATGTATGACTCCTCTCAGTTTCGTATTTATACCACACATATTTCGTATTTAATAACACACTTGTGCTCAGAGCGTTAGCGTGTTAAATAAACACACTTATACTCTGAGCATAAGTGTGCTAAATAACCCACTTATGCTCTGAACATAAGTGTGTTATTATCAGAGTCGTTCGTTTCAACGGTAGTCTATGTCTCGTAAAAACGTACGTATGACTCGTAAAGTGCAAATCGAAACACATTGTTTTATTTATACATAGCAGGAAAAAACACATTGATAAGTTTAAACGTATGCGTCTTCATAAATCATAACGTCTGTTTCCTCCTGTATTTTAATTTTCATTATTTAGACTATTTTTGAAATAAAAAAAAAGTAATGATTTATGTTACTTAATTCATATAAGCTGCGAATAAGTATCCATTTACATGTCATTTATATATTTTTTTAACAGTGACCTATCACCAGATACGGCGGAGTTGTTGTTCGAAATATACGACCGCACCGGTCCCCCCACTCCTGGCTCCCAGCATAGGTTCCTAGGTCTAGGTCTGGTGGGCATAGACGAACTCCTCGCGGCTCCTTCTCAAAGGCAACAGATAGGCCTACAGAAGAGACCTATGGAGAATGAAGATGTTACCGGAGTTTTAACCGTGGAGGTAATTGTTTTTCATGATATACAAGAAGGCCAAGAGAATAAAATATATTGCTATTTCTTTGAATTGTTTATTTGTTTTTATATGAATGAAAATTATAAACAATCTAATTAATTTTTAGATACAATTTTATTGTAAACGACCATTTTTATTGAATAAGTGTAGCAATTTTTTCTTAAACGTTTAATTAAATTTTTTGGTGATGTACGTTACTTTTGATGAGATTTGAAATGAGACGGTCAGAGAGAGGCAAAACGAGCGCGAGAATGAAAGAGAAAAGGAGAATAATTGAAATTGGGAATAAATAGGGATTCATGATGGCATCAAATTTAGAATCGAGATTCTAAGAAGACCAAAATCTTTATCAAGGATCTGCTGACACTCGGGCAGAGCAGCGGCCGTAAGCTAATTATTGTCTATATCCGTATTGTCCCTTTTCAGTTCTTATTCATAGAGGGCGCCGATATCCCGGACATGGGCTCCAGACCTTTCAAAATCAAGGAAAGCCTTAGAACTGTTTCACCCACTGGACATCTAACAACGACCACGAAAACGACCTTCCAACAGAACAGTAAGCCAAATATTAATACGTATGTATGACCGCACCCGAGTGACGCTCATGTAAACCGAATTTTTTTAAATCTGACCCTGGTTTTATTACAAAAAAAATACATTGTCGATTGATTTTGTTCTACCGTCGCTTTTTTCTGTAACACCAAAAGTTAAATAGGAAAATAAAGAAACAATAAAATATAAATGTAATATTCTCGAAGATGCAAACTATATATGTGATTGCCGTTTTTTTTTTACTAAGGAATCTACAATCAGTTTGTATAATGGAATTTTAACTTATAATGTATTTTCTATGTTGATATAATTATTTTGTTATCTCTTTTCAGGCCATGAAAAAACACAACTAACCGAGTCCGCTTTGAGGGAATTGGAAAACAGCCCTGCTACCGCCGCTAATAAATCAACCTTGATCATACATTCGGTGCAGAGGGTCAGTTGCATTGTATTTTGAATGAATTATTGAACAAATAATAATATATAACGAGCATATTTCATTAAAATTCGCCAATGACGAGATTTTTAATACGGTTATATGTAGTATTTACAATGAACATATGCACATATTTATTTAATTTAAAATGGAGTGTTACCTGTATCATATGAATCTGAAATTAATCTCATTTTCAGATATTATGTATTCAAATATTTTTCATTTTAATTTCTGGTATATCCTCTCTTTCTTTGTATACCCGTACGAAATTCTGGTCATTCGTGAGTTAGTTTCTTAAAAAAATAAATAATGGTTTGTTTTTTTTCCTTAAAAAAAGCTTGTTTTAGCAGTTGACCAATAATATGAAACATTTTTCTGTTTTTTTTTTCAATCTCGCGTGCCGTGTGCTGTGATGCATGTTTGACTCTAAATATAAATAGGAACCAAAGAAATCCATCAAGGTAAGATTTTTCATGAACATACAATATCTTGTAAAAAAGAGCATGGTTTTGAGTAGCCACATATTTTTTTGTCGAATAACAACTTCATAAAGATGGTGTTAATGTACAGACAACACCTTACATTAATTTCAATTTTCAAATTATGTTTATACTTCAATTAAAATTTTAACGCCATCTTGAATTGCAAACTAACATTTACTATTTGTAACCGTAACCTAAAACGAAAAGGTCGAACTAACGGAATCCGGAAAGTTCATCGAAGTGGAACGCGGCGAGCCGATAGCCGAGGAGGCTATAGACAATAACTTAGACGAGTGTGAGACTAACCAGAGTGTGACTCCCAGCCAATCGCCGGCGAAGCTCGCGAGGATCAGCGAGAACGGATCTAGAGTCGGCGACGCGCAGGTCTGTTGTATATATCTCTGTATGTACATGTGTTACGATTCAAATACATATCACATCCGCCGACTGCACAGTGGTCACACACCTGAGAAATTCATATGCGACACACGTTTCAGATCATAGGAATATTTTGAAAATTTTGATCATTGCATGATTATTTATTTATTCATCCCTATCGAGAATTCTTCCGTGGTTAGCAAGCTTCATACCGTTCTGTGCCATAGGTAATCTCTGTTAGAGTCTATGATATATATATATAAAATATGCTATAGATTTTTTGCACTATCAACTAGATTACTCTTTATTTCTTTATCTTTACGTTATCCACTATTATGCAGAAATTGTAAGTGTGGTGTATTATCATGCAAGCGTGAATGGCTAAATAGTTTTTTATATTTGTCTAATAAATAAGACTTTATTTGTTTCGAATATAATTTCATCATAAAAAATTCATTAATTTCAGACTAGCTTTTGCCCGCGGTTTCGTGCTCATTTAGAGACAGACTGGACCACCAATTGAAGTGAAATCCGCTAAAGTTTCAGTGAAACTCCCATGTTTGGGTATTAGTAATATTCGCCTGCACCTTCACCGTATGCCCGTAAAATAAATTACTCTATATATTTTTTTATGTCGATTCGACATCGCTAACAAGTGACGTCGGAGAGCGAAAACGATATCAAGATCGAGACGGAATTGAAACCGAGAATAGGACCGGAAACAGAATCAGAACTATAATCGGGATCATAATTGATGACTAAAAGACGCAATACGTTACGAGAAGAAAGACGCTCAAACAGTCGTCGACCATGTGAAGAATATTCAGATGCGATCATAATTAAAGACTAAAGGATATATACGCTATTTCCACGTGGGCGAAGCCATGCTAATGAGACGATAAAATTCTTATCTCCTCATCTACACAGTAAGCGTTGGCATAACACAAACGTTAACTTTTTACGTAGCCATTATGGATATTGTAGTATCATTCTTATAATGAAGAGGATCTCTTCACAACCATCTCTATGTTTTGTAAATACTTGAAAATATTACCTTATCGTCGTACGAGTATCGCCGATGAGACCGTAAATTGATTGAAAAATCTTGTTCCAACTCTTGACGAATAAATCGAGGGTGAATTTCCCCATTTTCAGTCTCTCCACAGCCTTCGAAGTTTCATATTAATCACAGCGTAAACAATTATATAGGTTGCGTTTTTATGCATATTTCCTTTTGTGAATTGAACACTAACAGTCATTTGTCTGTGGAACAGTTAAGCTTACTACACTATTCCGAAAAAAAATGAATTAAATTGATTTATTTAAAATACATACTTTTATTTTAGCAATATATACCATTACATTTTTTGAATGTAGATTGGTATATGTTCGTATAGTTAAATGATGTATTTTTCTACAGCAAGGCGACTACGTTAAAATACCAGAACAGAGTAACGAGGTGCCGCCGGAGAGAATTCCTAGACAGAAGAAGAAGCGGGACTTCTTTGGGACCATTAAGAGAAGGTGAGAATAGTTTAAAGAAGAATTATCAGTTATTACAGAAATCTTCCGTTCTATTTGTGAGATAAGCAAAAACTAAAATTCGTAAACAAAGAACCGTCTTAAATTTATTGTCATTGTATTTATTTGCAATGTTTAATATGTTCAGTAGAACTTAAAATGTAAATATACGATTCTACATTTTACGAACAGCTTTATTATATAATATATATATAAACTAACCGTATTTAGATTGCGCCTGAATTGAAACTCATTTATGACAAAAATGTCTCGAAACCGCGTCTAGGCCCGCGCAAGTAATACTATTTAGGATTACCAAAATTGAGCAGATTGTGGGTAGGGCAGGAAAATTAAAATCATACACTATTTCTTGCTGAGCAGTGAAAACATCCACCAGAACAGCCTAAAAGTATAGTCAATGGAGTGAAGTTGAGTCGAGTGCATAGACAAATCAGTGTCACTTGACAGTGCTGCCAAACTTACCGACGAAATCTGACAGATAAAACATCGCTATAGAAGGAATTAAAATTCTACCATTCGCAATATTTACGCTCCAAATTTGAAATTCTTTGAGCGTAATTCGAATTACACTTTGAGAAAGGGATACCCAAATGCAAATGAAAAAAAAAAATGAAGAGTTAAACAATATCAATCGCAGAGTCTATTACTTGAAACATTATGCTAAAATGGGTGCAAATTTCACAATATTAAATAAGCAAAACCAAAAATTACCTTTAGAAATTTCGAAATCGAAGAAAATTATTGAAGAATTAGAGTTACAGACGTGAAAGAACAACTCATTATTTTTTGGAGTAAAGAAAGGGAGCGAAGAAGAATAGAACGCAGTGAGATTTATTGGAGGGAAAAATCAACACGCACCGTTCATTAGACATTCAGGGGCATGAAATCGATAAAGCTCATAGGATTAGAAAGAAAAAAAAAGCAGTGGATGCCGGCCTATACTTGTCTCCATGAAAAGCACGTCCTTCTTATTGGTGACTTTAATGCTGGGGTAGGCGTAACAAGTGGGAACGAACGCTTTATCATGGGAAAAATTCAAACACTTAAAACGACGTGGGTGATAAGAAAAGCTTTTGCAATACGCATTGGCAAACAAACTATCTATTATGAATGCTTTTTTTCAAAACAAGAAAAAACGGTGAATGTGCGTGGTTATCTTCAGATGAAAGAATGAGGTAGATTTCATCTTGTCGAATAAACCCACAAAGATAAAGAAGATAGAAATTCTCTATGGCTTAGGATTCAGGCCAGGTCATCGCCTAGTCAGAGCTATACACTTCAATAGAAAAAGAAAAGAAAAGTAGATAACCATTTAAATTACAACCCAAGTCATTTAAAACAACAGAAATATACAAACTGTTATTTGAAAAACTTAGAACAAAACATACAATAATTAAACAAACAAAATAACAGGCACGAGGATCAACATACTACATTGTAATAGAAAACATCATTAAGAAAAGCATGCCATCAAAACAGAAAGAGCTAAAAGTAAATTCTTTTGGGAAAGTGATCAGTGAACATGTATTGGTAATGCTGAAAAAAGAAAACATAAAAATAGAGAAATGAGAAAGGAACTAAGTGCTAACCTTCACTAGCCAAAATAACTAGAAAAACCATCAAAAAAAAATTACCTAAACTATAAAAACAAAATAGTAAAGGACATCCTACAAAAATACAAAAGCTCCAAAAGAGCTTAAAACCAACTGACAAGACACAAAAATTGGATCCAAAACTTAAGAACAAACACTAAAGAGACCAAAACTAGAGATAATGTCATAAATTGTGTTACAGAATTTGACAAAATACTGATGAAAAGAAAACGGCCACTTCTTCTAGTTCAACTGTTTCTTATTTTAGAAGGAATGACAATCACTGCGAAACCACCCTGGAGAAAGTTGATATAACACTAGTAAACGTTATGGAAATCATCAAACATATTCAAAAATTGAAGCAAGACAATAGTCCAATCTGTCGTGTGGCTTCAGCTGTCGGCAACACAAAAATCCAACAATCAAGACGAATGGTTTATAAAATGAAGCTCTATAAACTAGTTGTGCTCTGCTAGTACACCCTCTTAACTACTTATGTTAAATAAGAAAATGTTTGTTAACGATTCAAAGGGTCTTCAATCAATTTTTTCCAAATATTATATGAATTAATGGAGCAACACTTACCCGTTGAGCTAATAGTAAAACTATTGTCATAGAATAAATAATCGTAATTATTGGAAATATTTTACATCTGTATCCAGATCTCGTAAATTTGAACATTTATTTTTTACATTAGCATATTTATAGATTTAGTCTATTTTATTTAATACACCATTCAATTATTTAACAAAATAAATTTTCGTTAGAGTCAAGTGTTCCGTCGTACGAGGTTCATGGCTAATTTTAGATATGTCAAAAACATCATTACAGGAGCATATATTTATTTAACAAAGTCCTAGATGGTTATCAAGTGCCAGAATCATGGAAGAGATCGGATATAATCTCACTGTACAAAAAAATGATATACAAAAGAAATAGATAACTACAGACCTATAACCACCTTTCAAGGGCGTACAAGCTATTCGCATTGATCGTATAATACAGATTCACTCCAAAAATTAACGAACACTAGCCGATGGAACAAGCGGGATTCCGTTATGGTTTTTACACAACAGGCCATATACACGTTATACAATAAATCATAGAGGAGTTCGATAGACCGCTATACATAACTTTCATTGATTATACTTTAGCTTTCGCCACGATTTTGAATAATGATGTAGGGAAACCTTAGATAAGTGCCATAATCACGGTAAATACACAAAGGTATTGAGTAGCATCTATAATGGGAATATCAGTAGGGTCGAATTAAAACAACGGGAAGCGAACGTGCAAATCTGTTGAGGAGTGACACAGGGTGATCCTCTGTCGCCTATACTTTTTATAGCAGTACGACAGCTTGTCTTCGACGATCTACACTGGCTGTCGTATGGGATCGGTGTAAAGGTAAAGCGACTTACACATCTGAGATTTGAAGATGGCATTGCCCTTTTCGCTGAAACGAGCGAGCGAAAACCTGGAAAAAATGATAAATGCTTTAGATGTGGAAAGTAAAAAATGCGGACTCGGAATAGTCCAATAAAATCTCCAATTAAACATGATCTCACCAGTATTGGCGCAATATGTAAAAATATCTTCGTCTGCTTTGGTTTCGTTGCAAGTAATTATGCATATATATACAATTTAATAATTTGTTTTTGATTATTTGCAACAAAACTAAAGCAGATTATAAAAAATTGAAAACGACCTTTTTTGTATAGAATTTTTTTCCTACAACTTTTATTTGAAACTTTTTTTTTCTCACCGTTATGGAGTTATTTTGAAAAAACACGTTTTTCAACCTTTATTTATTTTTTCATCCCTTTCCCGTCAATTTAAATTAAAATTTCTTTTATATTATCATTATTTATGTAATTACGAACATATTCTTACATATTGCGCCAGAAGTGGTGAGATCATGTTTAATTGGAGATTTTATTGGACTAAAATGAACCAAGACAAAACCAATGTAATGACAAACAGCAATACTAACAGAATTAGCTTTTATGGTAAATCGACGTAGTATGATATATAAATCGTCAAATTCATATCATTTAGCGTCAAGAACGAAGAAGAAGGAGTCAAATGCCTGTATGAGTTGGAAATATGAATGAATATGAATATGAGTTGGAAATAAATCTGGAGCTTGAAAGAAATTTTCAAAGAATCTTACCCTCTTCACCTGAAAAAAGACTGGACACACGTATCCTACCGACTCTCGTATACGCTCTGCCAAACATGAACATTCAACAACAAAATAAAAATAAAATTAGAGGCCTGCCAGAAAGTTATAGAAAGAGGTACAATGAAAATAAGTAAAATTCGAAGGATGAAAAGCGAACGCATAAAAAAAGACGTAGTTAATAGATGCCCTCAGGTATGCTCTGACACGAAAGATGTATATTTGAAATAACAACACGGGAAGGACTAACGGATAGAAGAAGAAGATGCCGTCCACGTGAAAGATGGTTCGACTAAATGATAGCAACAGCAGGAGAGGAGAAGAGAATAGATAGAAGAAAAGAAGAGAAGCAAAGCAGAGAATAGGGATACATGGAGTAAGCTGGAGACGGCCTATACGCAGAACGGGGTTCCAATAAGAGAATGAAATTTAAATACGTAGATTTAAGAAAAGCAATATTTGTAAGGTTATAAAAATGGTTATAATATTATTAATATATGTATTTAATGAAGTAGTATATTACGATACAGGATGATTTGCTTATTTTAAATACGATATAATAGACTAAAGGCTTTATTTCAAAATAATGTTTTTTTTTTCTTATATTTAACAAAATCGAATCGTTGGCTTTTTCCAGACTGGGCAGGTCGAGAACGCGCGGCCAGTCTCTGGACCTGCCTGACAGCGATGTGGACAACCAGTTGAGGATGCGGAGCATCAGCGCCGAGAGGAACCATCATGGTGGGTTCACGACTGTCGTCGTTGCTTTGATAGTGTCTCAAGTAAACATACATACTATTTCTAGTACCACAGACTAGATAGAGGATTCTTAGGCTACGACAACTGTTTTTAGTAACACTAGTCTAGTCGACTAGGAGTTCCGAACCACGAAATTCGGAGTTGGTAACGTCGCAGAAACTTAAAATTCTTAGATTTGATGTTTTTTTTCATAACCGAAAACGTTATGTGTGGCTATTTGTTCTTATGTTGATTAATAAAATATTTCTGCATGCTTTTTTTCACCTTGTAAAGATTTCGTTTTTTGTGATTCGTTTATTATAAGCAAAGCAAAAAAAAAAAACGGAGTCCTTATACTTTATTTACGGCCAATCGACCATGGCAAATGGCGGAGTTTAGAGATTACAAAAAATAAAAGAAGTAGGTTTTCGTATGTAAAATTAAGGAGTGAAATTCTTTTCGCGACATGTAAAAGTGTTGTCGGATAATTGTTTAAAAATACATTCAAATTTCTATACTAATTTTTCTCTTCGGATTTATTTATTAGCTTCCAAAGACTTTTCATCTCACGAAACCTACGTTTTGACAATCCAGCATAGATTACAATAATAACAAATCTTCACATAAATCCATTCAACGAGAATTGGAACAAGATCTGTCCAGTAGTTTCTTGACATCGACAATTTTAGTTTTCGCTTACTGGCCTGCGGTCCGATATCGTTGTTCAATAATTAACAACTAGCACGTCTATGCGTTATTAATTATTAAATAACGACACTAATAAATGTTATTAAATGATCATATCAAACACACACAACACTGTGCCATTGTGGCGCGATGGTAGAATGGACTCTCTGACTCCCTTCACCTCAGACCGCGTCGCCTATGAACTTAAAGGTAAACTATACTGTACGGGACCGAGTACGTTTGTGTGTTGGTTTGCCACCGACGATCAGGATCTTCAGCCGGCAGTTTCGACGAAAAACTAATACTGAATTACTTGTCGATCAAACAGCAGAGTTTCGTTTAATTTCAAATAGAAATCAAATGTGGATGTGCCGGGAAGTGGGACTCATCCTATACTTAGACTGTCTATGTGTTCCAGATATCCCCGCTTTTTAACGGTCTGTAACGATTTTTCAACGGCCAAACGAAACCCCCCTCGCCTTTTTTCTTTTATATGAAAAACACACCATACATACATTTTACATATATGGAACATATCTAGACGAATGCACAAACCTATTTTCCTATAAAAAAATGCAATAATGACGCGTGGACAGCCGATTTTCTCTAATTGGCTGAATAAATTTTGCGCGGGAAATAGCGTCTAGTGCTATTTTAATTGTCGCTGACTTGACGTATGCCTAATAATCCGTTGTAGGTCAATAAAAATACTATCATTATATCATTTATTTACACAATTCTCTATGTAAGTATTCATTACAAGTATCTATTACGGCTGACTTGCACAATAAAACGCAACCGTTGTAATATTTATTAAAACCATAAAATAAGCTTAAACTATGGCTGTTTCGAATGATGTTTGTAAATATTTACTTATAATAATAAAAAAATAAGCTAAACTACGACCGTTCTGTTCCGAACAAAAGAATCTAATTTCGTAAATTAATTAATTAATTAAAATTTAAAAAAAAATTTAAACCACATGTAGGCACACGTACAAATTTCAGTATTAAAATTCAAACATATATTTGTGTCGATTTTGTTATGGATCAAATTTTTTAAATAATTCATATATCTAAAATGAAAAGGAGAAAAAACATGGCCAATTTCTCTTCGTTTCATTCGATCGTACGGAACCCTGAATGCACGAGTCTACCTCGCACCTTGCTCGACTTTCTTATCCTGTACGTTCTGAATGGGGCACTACTAAATTGGTCATTCTCTTTTTTTTTTAATAAGGCTTAATTATAACCATTGGCATATAATCCATTTCAGATCCGGCGATGACGATCGCCAACAGGAACGTGTACTCGGCGGGCGCGTCGCCCGCGCAGTCGGGCGACGAATCGAGGACATCGCGAAGGTGATTTTTTTTAATGATTTATCCCACTACAAAACAATATTGACATTTATCTCGATGTTGTCGTAGAGTAAGGTGAAGAAGTTAGATGATATTTTAATGTTATCGCTTTAATAATATCCGGTAAAAACTATAAAAAAAAGACTTCATTTAACGCGGCAACCGTGAATTCGGTGCCGAACTTATTTTTGTAGTGTGAAAAATCACGCGTTGCGTGTTACAAACGTAGCCTGTGCATTTTATCGAGCGGAATTTATTTTTCATGTTATCGCTGATTATCTATGACTTGGTTGCAAAAAGCGAACCAGAGAAATGATATTACGTGTGGATAATAGTCGAAAGATATTCAAAGACCTATATTGAACTTTTTTGTCCAACACGACAGACGGAAAGACAAGATAAATATAAACAATGTGACTATCTTGTTGAAGTTGTTTGCTACCGCTTTTGTCTCGCTGTCCCGTTTTTCGGTCGATGTTACAGGCGCCTTGCTTAAAACTGTCTTTGTCTTTTTTGAGAAATTTTTTTTTTTTTTGTAAAGTTATCAATGTGGCACAAATATTGAAAGTTAATTTTTGTCTCTTTTCATGTAGAAATTGAACGGAATATGCATTCGTGTCTATGATTTACCTCGTTAGTGTTTTTTAGATTTTCACGTTAAAATACAATATTTAATAAACTATTTCTTCTAACGAAGTTTCCCAGTTTCTGATAAAATGGTCAGCTCAATTAATGTAAACGTTAAGCAATATCGAATTCCGTGGCTATGTATTTTTAATCTATATATTTTATTTGTGAAGAGCTTATTAAAATTTAAAATATTTATATATATTAACGAACGACTCAATTTTGTATGAAAGCGATAGCATGGCAAGACTACATTATATTTAACACGTAGTAAAATATAAAACTAACTGAAAAATTATAGTCTACCCGCTTTCAGCTTAACTACAGTGTAAACGGGAACAGTAGTGCAGACGGACATATAAAATACACAGGCGAGGGGCCTACGATGTCGCAGTGATAATACACATCGCCTTCAAACACGGAGTTACCGAGGTCGATCCTGGCCGCGAGCGATTTGATCGATCAGTTTATCAGTCAAATTGTACCAGAAGCTGCGTGCCTCGGGGAGCACGCCAAGTCGTTGGTCGCGGACGGTGTCATTGCATTGACGGCCCGCGTGAGGGCTTAGGGTCTGAGCTCCTTAATCAGAAATAAAAGAGGGCATGTGCAAATAGTAGGGTCATTATAGCTAAAATACCTGATGTGATTATAGTTGCCATACCTTTAATAGGGTATTGTTCGAAGTCGCCCATTTTAAAAATCTTAATACGTTTTTCCATCCTTAATCTGATATGAAATAGTACAACCGGTAATTTATTATAAAATAATAAAAAGCCTTATTTTATTAAATTCGTTATATAAATAGAAAACATACATTCTACAGTTTTAAATTTAATAATTTTTTTAATCCTTCCGAAATGTTGAAATTTCCAAAAAAATCATCGACATTATAAGCATAATTTGTTTTGTATGGCCTTTTATGTCTATTTCATTGGAGTTACCTCTATTGAAACTAATCCTTTTTTTACTCCAATTTCCATCTAATATGTACAATTATAAGATAGAACATATGATCTTCTAAATTTTAATAATTAACAACACTGAAAATAAATATTCACGTTAAAATCCACAGTTTTTCAAATCAAAATTAAAAAAATCCAAATTAATGATTTATGTGTGTAATAGATAGTTTCGTTTTAAAATTTTCGTTTTAAAAAAAACATAACTTATTTTTTCGTTTCCAAATTATCATTACACTTGAGGTAAAATTTAACGTTTTATTCAGGCACTGCACCAAAAAGTGAATTATGATTTCCAACTGCTGTTCCTATCGACACTGTCATATAATGCTGTCTTGCCAGGAGAAATGCAGCAAACATGTAAAAAAAAATAGTGTCTGTATATGATAACATTAGCACTAATTGTTGGTTTTTCTTTCTTTTCATCCGTCAACACTCACATCCACTGCGGGGTAAACGCACTCTGAAATCTGGTAACATTGGAACTGCTCATACGCTTGTGCTTCTATTGTGTAAAAAACTTATCGTATGAAATTGATTTTCCTTCCATTCGGCACTGTGGATCATTTTTGTGTTACATATCAATAATGAAACATGAACCTTTTGAAATAATTCTTATTGACCATTTAAAAAAAAAACATGCACCTTTTTTTTGACTAACCATGTATTTTTATATATGCCACCACTGCTCCGCTAACTTTCTTTTTTCCCTGAAACACTAAACGTTTTCGAAATGGCCGCCATTTTCTTCAACTAACTCCGCGTACCGCATCAAAAATATCAAACTCATTAACCTCTTCTGCCGTCTTGCGACAACGTCACACGATCGGCATCGTGTGCCTGAACTGACCGGCATGCACCGGGCGTCGTCATAATTAAAACCGAAAGGTCCTCCCTCAGCGAAGTTTCCGGATTCAGTACAGCGTCAGCTCGGACCTTCATCCATGAAGCCTCGACGCTGGTACTCGAGACGATCGAGGCGGGGATCAAGAAGCATTACCTGGTGCCGTTGGCGATCGCCCAGAGGTCGCGCTGGCGCAGAAAAGGCGTCAAACTGCACATCTACAACGAGCACACGTTCATTGCGAAACACCTCAGTGGGTGAGTTCACCACGGGAAACGTTGCAATTCTTGTACGTAACAGAGATACAGAATAAATAGTTCAAAAAAATTGTTCAATTAAATACGTTTTATTCATAATTGCCTAGTATAATCTGAACGGCCATAATGTGTGTCGGATGACAACTTTTATAATCTGTCGTTCTTCGTAAATTCATTTCCAATTTGTATCAAACGAGGTACAAAATTTGATTACAAGATATATCAATCACATAAGGATACTTATAACTCTCAGAGGGAAAAATAATTATGAGCGATACATACAAAATTTTTCGTGTCTCTTGTATATAATGATATAATACACAAAGATATAATAATGTATATAATAGTATAATATATATAATACACAAAGATAGAATAATGTATATAATATTATAATGACTAGCAGCCCGGCCCCGGTTTGGCCCGTTGTTTTATTTTCATACAAACCTTGCCAAATTATACACCTAAACCTTCCTCATGAATCATTATATCTGTTGGTGAGAACCGCATTAAAATCCGTTCAGTAGTTTTTGAGTTTACCGCGAACAGACAGACAGACAGACGCGGCGGAGGACTTTGTTTTATAATATGTACCTAATGATATTGTGCGATATATTTGTTAATCTTATATACTTTATTTCAGCATTTTTCGTTAAGGATGGCACCTGTCTAAATAAACTTGGAAAATTAACCACTATTTTAATACAAAATTTCGTCTATTCTATTAGAACTTAATAATCTAGAAAGGCTTGCTAAATCTATTAATACTATCCTGTGTGATTTGATCCGAGTTAGCCGGGTAGGCGCATCTATCGATGCAAATATTTTGGTGCGTTTGAGCCAAGCGTTTGCATCATAGAACCATCATAAGGGAAAACTGTCTTCCGAACGAGTGGTAAAATAGCAATATAGCGAAAATGTAAATATTTAAAATATTGCGTCACATATATCTCTAATGTATATCAAAAGAAATATATTTCCAATAAGAAAAATTGGGAATATATTTAGAATTGGACGGTTTTTATTTGTACTCGACTGTATTAGTGATGTCATTATTGGCAATAAAAGTGTAAGCGAATAAGTTAAAAGCGATGCTGCATTATTAATAAAACCCTCAAAATTTATATAAAGTGATAATTGTAAGTATTAAACGTAGTGAAATATAACCAAAGATTGGATTATTACTAAGCTAGTAGAGTATGAATGCTTTCGTACTTTGTAATCAACTCTATTTTCAACTTTATAATTTTTTTTTTGTGGCGATAAATCAATTTGACCCAGCGTTGCTTCATAGCGCGGCCGGATGTTTGGTCAGTTTTTACACCATTGAAATGAGGATATCAACCTTTTTTTTTTTGTATATATTAACCCATTTACATCATTGTATTTTTTACTAGTAATATTTCATGTGTCATAAATAGATCAAGCAGCCACGTCATTCGTTTCGACCGACACATTTAGCATCAGAAAAACGCTCTATCCCGCGCACTCGGACAAACGGTCAGGAAATCAATTCTGGGGTGTTAAACGGCGTGGGCGCACGATGTCGTCACCAGATCGCCGCGACGTTTCAATTTCTATTCATAGTCCCACTCCAAAACGTCATTGTACAGCGACCGAACTGACCTGTTGTCTGTCTGTTACCGCAGCGGTACAGTTTGCAAAGTTTGCGACAAGACGGTCGCGCGGCGTATCGGCAAGCAGGGGTACGAGTGCCGCGACTGCCACCTCGCGTGCCACAAGCACTGCCACGTGAAGGTGCCTAGCACCTGTCCGCAGTCCACGGTTCACAACATGGAGCTGTAAGTGCGGCCGCATGCTGGCCAGCTTTGTCCAACTGGCCACCTGCTGGCCAGTTTTGTCGAGCTAGCGTTGAGACGATGTTTACTCGCGAATGAAGTTGAATTGATCCATTTCCTCTTGTGAAGTTGCAGTACGTAACGTCATATATTTGATGGTTATGATTATTTTTTTAATGTCCCCAATTTATAGGTTTTCTTAATGTTTTTTTTTTCTAGACAGATCCGTCCAAACGTGTCACATGCAACTGAGTTTTAACTGTGCTAACAAATATTTCGTGTAAGAAAAATCCGAACAACCTTAATTTATTGTATATTAATTTATGTATAAAAAATAGATTCGTCTGATTGATGAAATGGTGTCATTTTTGGCTGAAAGTATTATAAAAAGCTGTTATTTCAACAAAGATAGTGGTATCAATTCAGCTTCAATTTTTGAGCTAATCATAACTTACCAAATTACTGACTCACGCTACACGCATAGTGCTCAATATATCCAACACATACATACATTTTTTAACATACTACCATATATTTATAACATTTATTCCATTAATTCGTCTTGAATTTGAAATTTTCATAAAAATATTATGAAATGCTCTAACGAAAGGTTCAAAAATGCTTCTCTGATCTTCAAAAATTAACAATAATTTTCTGAACGTTAACCAAAAGAAACGGTCAGAGGCGAACTACAATGCATTGATATTTTGATAGATAAAGCTAGATAAATTTAAAAAAGGAGAAATACTTTATCTATGTAAACGCCATAGCAACAAAGGTATGTAACAATAGTAAGTGGCTCCGGGATACTTATCGCTTTTTTTTAACCTTCAACTTTAAAGTTTTAATGGTAAGTAACTTTGAATACATTTTTTTTATAATTTCTGTTCATATTTGGCACCATCTTTTGATATAATCGTATTTTTTTAAATATCGTTAATTATAATTAGAATTCTGCTATCGTCGTTAGTCACCTAAATAGGCTTTAATTGTATATTTCACGCAATTGTCATTTTTCATTGCAGCTTAGAGCTTACGTGGAAAAAATTTATATGTCATTAAATTTTTTTCACCGAACATTCGAAGCGTTTTTATACAAATATTATACGCTAAGCTGTCGTATTTTTTATACTTACGTGTTTTTCATTTATATCTTTTTATTTTTCAATTTTTTTTTTTTTTGGAAAGACGTAAGGTAACACATTTATTTAAAAGGTGCCGGCTATGGCTTGTACGTAATTTTATATATATCTATTGTTTTTTTTTCTTTAACGCTGCCCAAGGTCCCATTCCCATAGCTTTGGAAATGGCAGGTACTAAGTAGTTTTATTTTTACACACACTTAAATATATCGCCTCGAAGGAATATCGGTCGTATTTTTTGTCTATCAGTGTGCACGTAGATATTTTATCGGATGACGCTTATTAAAAAAAAAAGATATTCCTATGGTGCGATCTGTTTAACATTCACCATCATCATTGGACCCAAAATATTGCTTAAAAATTACTCTAAAAGTTACACGGGAATTATTACAAATATTAAGACGACAAATATATATGATATATCTGTTATTACGTCATTTCGCCGCCACGAGTCACAGACTAGTGGCTTGTGATGGCGAATTGGTCACAGATATCTCATAGCGTCCTCAACTTCTCTGTGTTTTGATGACTATGTAAACGCAAAACGAGATTAATAATTCTCGTGTAAAGAAATGAACAAACGTAAGTATTTTGTCATACATTCCATCGCTTTGCTTACTGGCAATACTTCACTAAAACCAGACTTCGTTTGTCGTTGTCCTAGCATAGTTTGGATTATTGAATATATATATCGTAAATCGTAACAATCAGGGACATACGTCATATATGCCTCATACATACCTGAGTGGCCGCACACAACCAAAGTTTGATTGATTGTATTATTATTATGTATAATACGTGTGTGATGAATGTGATGTGTGATGGATACGTCACACATGGCCAACTACCAATGTAGAAGAACGACTGATGGCTCGTGCACTTTTCATTTTTATGAAAACTGAAAAATTATATGTTCTGAAAGGCTCTACCACCGTCTGTCTCCTTTTAAAATATCATTAGACAAAAAGTCACTTTTAAAATAAAATTTGCTTTCCACGTCCCCCTTTTAACGGTTGTTCGGGCTGAAACCCGTTATAAGGAGGACGTGTAACGCAAAATAAATTTTAAAAATGACTTTATGATAAATGTTAATTTGAAAGGTAATGGTGGAAGAGGCCCTTAGGCCAGCAGATTATTGGTTAAAAATAACTCAACTTAAGTTTCAAGTATAATCTATAGATAAGAAATAACAAAAAAAAAATGTTATTGAATTATAATTTTATATAAAAAGTTTTTTATAGGACAAACTGATTTTTAAATTGTAATTTCATTTATAACAGTCTGTGCTTATTTTAAAATTGATATTTAGCACTGTTTTATTTGGAAAATTCCATGTATAGTATATTTATTAATTTACACCATACTAATATTATATATTATTATAAATGTATATACATAACTAAAACAGGTTGATAATAACTAACATAATGTATTAAATCTATTTCTAGATCAATGCTACCAGTTTTAACCGAGTAAAGGGTGTTATGAAGACTGCAGACACGTTTATAAATTATAACAAGCTATTTACCCACCAGGTTTTACATGTTTTTGACGTGATGTTGTATGGCGTTTTTTTTTTTTTTATTTTCGTGCACGCATGTATTCGTGTAATTTAGACGTCAGTGATAGTATGATGCACGCTTTTTTTTAATTTGTTTCATTTTTTTATGCAAAAAAACCAAATCGTATCTCTCGTTACGAGGCTTTAACGGTTTAATCAGCAAGAAATCAGTTCATGGCACTGATTGGTGGTTATTATTTTTATTACCTTTCAACATTTTAATGTTTGATTAACTAATATTTTATTCTGCATTTAGTTATAACATAATTATATCTATATAATAATAAGTATAACTGTATTAATAATGATAATAAACACCATATAAAATAGAATTTGGAAGGGTGAAATAAATACAAAGCAATAATCATATAGTACTGAATAGATTGTATCGACAGAACATTTTTATACATTTGCAATTATTGGTAATGTTAATGTCAAAAGTATATAATAATGAAGTGTATCAAGTGTCTATCACCAACGAAATAAATATATACTGATTTGATTTGAATTGATTATCCAAATGATAAATGATTTTAAAAATGGACGCTACGAAATTTGATTTGGCTCATATTTTGTAAATTACATATTTTTCTTTAATAACTTTTTTTATGGACTCGCTACGAAAACGCAATATATTTTAGATTAACATATACACCCTCCGTTATATTCAAAGACGTATATTGCGTCTGTTATTGCATTTTTTTATGTGTCATATAAAATATTTTTTTTTAAGTGACAATGAGATAATCTGAAACCTCTATATTTTATTAGATGTCTGTCTGTCCACCCGTTTCATATCACAGTGAAAGAAAAAAGTTTCTAGGATTTTCAGAAAGTCTATATATATATATATATTTTCACTCATAGATTCGTTTTACTTAATCGTGTAAAGTATCATTTCAAAGCTGTCACTTTATTGAATTCACAAGACGTACCAAATCTTAAATTGCACGTCTTATTAATTTCTGACTTACGCTCAAGTGAAAACATTCCCTTATTACCTAAATTTTTAAATTGATAATGAAATTGTGGCGGTAAAGGTCGTATACATACTCAACCATTAATTATAACGAAGGAACCTCCACGCGCGAAACCTGACTGGCACTTTAGTGGTTTAATTGAAATTTTGTGTCGCAAATTCAATGCATTCACAAAGAAATTACGATCTAAAGAAAAGGTTAACCAATGGCTTTATTTCGCAATGATCGGATTACCGCTAATTGGAATATACAAGCCTCGTTGCTTAGTTTGGGATCAGATGGTGCTGTGTGCATGTCGGAAGACCAGATCAGGTCACCTATTCCAAAAGTAACAAATCCTATGCGACGAATATAAACGCCAATACAGAAAGCATGACCCTGACGCATAGACGAGGAACACAGACTAGATAAACGGACCGGGATATTTTTATCGAGACAGTATTTTTTTAAGATGCATCGAAAGGAAAAGATGTACGTCTCTAATTATATTCTTATTATTTCTTGCACTTTACGACTGCATGTATTTTAATGTAGATAGATTACGCCACGTTTTACGTCTTTTTTTTTATATGATCCTTAATTTTATTTTGTTGCATTTCTGTTTCGATTCAAACCTAAATAAATTAGAACCGTTTTCAAATCGGAACGCTATTTTTTTTTTGCATGGATCGTGCCTACGTTTAAGTCTAATTTTGTGTTTACTGTAGCAACGTAGTATGTAGTGAAGTATTACTAATTTTATAGGGGAATTGACTGATGAAAATATGGCAATATTTTGTTTTTAACGATAGCAAAGAACGCTCGTTTCGTTGTGAATATTGTAAGCAGTTTCTGTTTTTTTTTTTAGATACTAAACCTAATTTCATAAAATTGTTCATTTCCGTGTACGGCAGTTAGATATTTCTGAAAGCAGTAAAATTTATATATAGTTTTATAAATTTATATATAGTATATATATATATATATATATATATATATATATATATATATATATATATATATACCTATATAACGAAACCGAGACTAGAATAGTAATTCACGCATCTTTTCCCATGTTATTCTGAATTTTCCTGTATTTAACGAAAAAAAAAAGAAAAAAAGCGAGCTAGTTTCGTATAATAATAATAATAATAATGAAGAACAGACTACCAATTTTAAAAAAAATGTTATTTATATCGAAAATTGGAACGAATTAACGGTATGATTGTTCAATAATTTTTTCTCATCTTATTTTCAGGGCCTACATCTCTTCGCCGTACGCAGACAAAAATATTAGGATGCTGTGACTTCTGCCGTTCGCTCTTGTCTATGCACAAATGCCGCTAGTCGTCGGTGTTTTTCTTTTTTTTTTTTTGAGCGTTGCCTCGACACAAGTACAATTTCGAGTAAGCAACAACTTCTATATACCTTACTACTTAAAGCTTTTATACACCCTATTTAATGTTTATAATAATACTTCTCCGGTGTAAGGCACGTAAAATTATTGTTATAGTTCGAGTTTTGCTCGAGTTGAAAAGGTGAATCCTGAATGGTGTCCTTAAACGAGATGTATCATTCTGGGCCAGATTTTTGTACACACTACTGAAAAATTGCGAAAAATAGACGCGTAACGGGAAAAATGGACAATATTTCATTTAGTTAGTATCTTCATTGTACAAAGATATTTTTGATTGCCGTATAATGACACTTGACAGTTTATAAGAAAAAAAGTTGACAAATGTTAATCATGACTTAATTCAGTAATAATTCTTCATTAATTTGTCATTCCCAATTTTTTTTTCCAACGTTATATCTTGGATACTAGTGTTTCGGTTCGCCGTATTGATAAAACAAATATTATACAACACTAGATTGTCGGAGTTAACGGTAAAAACTGTTAATATTTTTATGTATTTTTCATGTATCGTACAATGACCTGACCCGGAATGGCGTAATCGATGAAACATGTTTAAGGTTTCGTTGTTTGTATTCTGCATATATAAAACTGCATATAATAACAAACGGCATAAATGTAGAATTTAAGATTGAAAAAATAATAATAGCGACTCAATATGATACGTTACTATTTACAAATTTGCATTGAGATGGCGATTTTGCACGTAAGTTTGCTAAAAAAAATATTTATTCACGTCGTCAGACAAACCGTAAACTATCTTGTCAGAGTATAAAGCATCGACAACCGCATAAATTATAAAGAACCTGTTATATTCATGGTGTAGTTGCATGATTTAAAAAGATAAGATCTATACACTCGCTCAAAATATAAATTTCTTAAATTGAAAATATATATATATATATATATATATATATATTTTTTAACAAACTTACGCCTTTATAGTCTGCTGGAAAGCTTTTTCTGTGAAAATATATTGGCATAAAAAAAATGATATATATATATATTTCTAGTACTTAGCTTAGATGTCGCTAGATCCCACCACGGAGGCCATTTTGAAAAATCTTAAGCATCCTTAGGCTGAATAAAAAAAAAAGCTAATATGTGCTTGGAAGTTTTTGATGTCCGATTCTCGATCATACTTTTGAAGTAAGTATATACTTAGAGCCCTTAAAAGAGTGTACTTTATGGAAAAGGCAAAAATACCGTCCTCGTAACGTGACAATCTTAAAAAATCTGGTTTAATTTTTTTTTTTTGATCGTCCAGCACACTTGTATCACTTCCGACATCTGTATAATCGAAAATTGACATTGATAACTGAAATAAATGAAAAATTTGGATTCTTATAGTTTTTACTACCTCACTTCGGTGAAAAAAAAAAATAATTGAACACTAGACAATTTGTTACCATAATCTATGTGAACCTTGTCTTGAATCTCATGAGGTGTTGTTATTGTTGAAAGTTCTTACGCTGCGTTAAAAAATTAACGAGCCTTAACGTATACATTGCTGGTGAAATACGGAATTGAAAGTGTCCGAAAAAGTAACACACGATCACCCAATACATAGATACATTGCTGGTGAAATACGGCAATGGATGTCCGAAAAATAATACACAATACGTAGGAAAATTGCAAAATAGAAACATCATTGAGATATCACCAACAATGTTACGTAATAGCTCTTGTAGATGTTTACGATGAAGCGATGTTACCATAATTTTATTTGTACGTTTTTTTTTATAGGTTTCAGTTAGAAATAAATATTTTATGTAATCATTGAAAATGTTAACTTAATGCACTCCCTGCGTTTCGGTTACTTAATTAAATAATCAATATGTTAATTAACTATAACGACTAATTACAGATTTATTACTTTGATCAGTTAAATGTGATAATAAGCGGTGACTGAATTATGTAAGTAATGTATTTCGAAAACTGCACAAAATAACTACATGACAAACTGTATATTTTTCTTCCTTTTTTTTTATTGAGTATAATAATTATTATAAAGTCTATTATTGTTTTACGTGGTTGTCCGATGGAAGTTTTATTAATTTATAAATGTTGCGGATATGTGTTTCTTCTTAATTTTTTTCTCTTTTTTTTTTGTAATAAAACGCCTTTTGAATTAAAATGTGGTATTATTTACTCTCAGCTGCTACAATTATACAAAAAAATGGAGAAATGGGAACGATGCTCGCACACCCTGTGTATTATGTATTGGCAAGGAATTGTAAGTGCACTTTTACGAAGATATGGAGGGAAATAATGAAATTAAATTATATATATATATATATATATATATATATATATATATATATATATATATGAAAGAAAGTAAAAAATATACAAAAAAGAAGATATAAAAACACGCAATACATGTACATAAATAAAATGATTGGTCTACCAAAGGATTGTAAATTGAAAAAAGGATTGTGTGAAAAGATTGTACACGCAAAGGTCACCTTCTGGATAGATTTTGATGAATGTTTTATCAGTTTAATTCCATAGACATTTATTTGTTCCCTATCTGAGGTAAAATTTACCAAGGCTGCTTTTTAAAGGTTCCGTGGAAATTACTAAGAACTCGTGAACTTCATCCAAATTTTTCAAGGGTTCCGTGAAACTTAATAAGAGCCCGTGAACTTTTAGCTATTTCAATTAAATTTTATATGGACATAGCTGGGCTCAATGAAAGGATATTGGCTAAATTTTTAAGGTTTAAGATGACAATTTATTGAAAACACTTCCAGTTTGACCGAATTCTATTCATTTATTTATTTCAATCTAACTTTCAACAATTGAGAAATCCTCTATTAATTATTTTTATTTAACTTTGCTATGAGATCTGTGTGTTTATCTGATAAAACATGCACACACATATCGTCTCTTGTTGAACACAACTCGCGACATATTTATTTACGTCACAATATTAATAATAGTGAGAGCTTTGCCAAATATGTAACAAAATACTAAAAAATTTTAAACATGTTTGCATCGCGGCTAAAGCCAAACACATAAATAGTAAAATAAAAAACAGTAATAATGTTATGAAAACGACTTGGGGTGTCATAAAGAACGAGACTGGAAAAATTAGGAGACGAGTTAGTGACTTTAAACTTAAGTTAGATGACAAAACCTTGAATAGAGAGACACAGAGGTTGCTAAGGCCTTTGAAAACGTTCTTTACTGACATTCCTGTCTCCATTACCAGTTCTCTTAACTCATCTCCCGCTCTTGCCGAATCATTACTGAGGAATTGTAGTCCGATTTGTAATATTAATTTGGAATTTAAATTTAAACATGTGGGTTCTGAAGAAGTTATCAAAACGTTTAAATCTCTAGACATGAAAAGAACTGCTGACATTCATGGTCTTTTTATTATAATTGTAAACTTCATTATAGATTATATTGCGCCGCATTTGGCGTTTATTTTTAAAGTGTTTAGATGATGGCGTGTTTCCGATTTGATGAAAGAAGTAAAGTAATTCCATTATTTAAAGGCGGTAGTGCGTCAAGTCCCAATAACTTTAGACCCATATCTATACTACCGTCACTTAGCAAAATATTCGAAAAATTAATCCTAAATCAGTTGTTAGTACATTTTTATACCAATAAATTAATAATAATGTCTAATAAACAATTCGGTTTTACTTTGGGTCGCTCAACAATCAATGCTGGCGTTGAGCTTGTACAAGACATTTTTGGAGCTTGAGAGGATTCGCGAGATACAATTAGCATATTTCGCGATCTCTCCAAGGCTTTTGATTGTGTTTATCATGAAACTCTGATCGGGAAACTACGTCACTATGGAGTAACAGGCCGGGCACTCGACCTTCTGAAGTCGTATTTGAGTAACAGGGTTCAGAGAGTTGATGTCAATGGTAAGAAATCATCTGGATCTATAGTTAACATGGGTGTACCACAGGGATCAATTCTTGGTCCCTTTCTCTTTTTAGTCTACATAAATGATTTACCTAGCCTTGTTAAGGATGTTCATGAGATAGTATTGTTTACAGATGATACTTCTTTGTTATTCAAAGTTAAAAGACAACAGCCCCACTTATGACGATGTGAACAATGCTATCTCTAAGGTAGAGAAATGGTTTACTGCAAATAACCTACTTCTTCATTAAGAAGTTTCATTTCATAAAATGAAAACAAAATGTTTAAAATTCTCCAAATGTAAGACAAGAATCCGGAACTATTTCAGTACGCAACAAAGAATTGGAGTTTGATAATTCTACAGTTTTCCTAGGAATTACTTTAGATAACAAGCTTCAATGGGGTCCTCATATAAGTAAGTTGGCGAAAAGGCTAAGCTCTGCCGCCTATGCTGTCAAAAAAATGAGAAATTTATCAGACGTCGAAACTGCCAGATTGGTTTATTTTGGCTGTTTCCATAGTCTGATGTCGTATGGCATCTTGCTCTGGGGAAACGCCGCGGATATTCATAGAATTTTCGTGCTGCAGAAGCGGGCCGTTCGTGCAATTTACAAGATCGGACCTCGTGCATCTCTTAGAAATAAGTTTAAGAAAATTGGAATTTTAACCCTCGCATCTCAATTCATATATGTATAAGTATTATATGTAAAAAAAATTAGAAATGATTAAAAGAAATAGTAGTCGACATAAACTCAATATCAGAAATCACAATAAACTAATTTCACATGTTAGTCGACTAAGTAAAGTCACAAATTCATTTAGAGGGCTCTGTGTGCGTCTATTCAATAAGGTTTCTGTAGATATACAAGATTTACCCCTATATAAATTTAGAAGTGTTATTAAACAATCACTCAGTAAAAAAGGGTACTATGCAATTTCTGAGCATTTAGAAGACAAATATCCATGGGCATAAGCGGCTCGACTTCTTACCGGGCTGTTTCATTCTTAATGGTTCCGTATTTGTTTTGGCTATGTATGTGCAAATTAGAAAAGAGCTACCCTTAAGTTTCTTGTTCGTTCTTCTTGAGGGAAAACTGCCTTCCGAACGAGCGGAAAGTGTAAATTCGCAAAAAAATATGACGTATTTCAAATGTTATTTTGTAACCTATGAAATAAAGATATTTTGAATAAACTTGAGCGACATTGCGAAAGACAATGATAAAAATTTCGCTCGACTCAATCGAGCGATGCAAACGTGGAAAAGGATAGAAAACTAAAACAAAAAATGCAAAATCACATCTGAAAATTAACTGAAGGATGTGTCAGTATTTCTTTGAATTTAAATCATCAGATTATGGGCAAAAGTATCTTACACATATTTCATTTATAATATCACGCCCTTCTCCCAGAAGTGTAGGTAGACACCACAGATTTCCACATAGCACTATCTTTGCATATTTGTCTTGTTTAACTGTCGTCCATCAATCGTTTCATTTTAGCTCGTTTCATTCAAGTTGCTCTAAATTTGACCCTTTTTTTATTTACCATCAAATTGGTCCGCATTAGATTTTTTAAGACGCCCTTTGCCAACCGTTCCGCCACACACACATTTGCTCTACAATTTCTTTTGCCTATCTACTTGTATTCATTCATTACAAATAGCCACATCATTTCGACACACCTTGTCTACTCCAGCCACAAAATCTTTTTCCAAATCACACCATTTACAGACATCACTATTTTTATATCTATCTTTTAAAAACTACCTGTACTGCTACTACTACAAGGATCGCTTTTTCACTGCACTAATTCTAATATCACATTTCTCCTGCCACATCCAACTTTCATTGACGCAAACAAAATAGGGAGCAGGCCTCCATCATGGACAGTCAAACTTGTCGCGGGACACTTTTATTACTCATAAGAACAAGCAAGGTCCCATTCACTTTATTTACCACTTGCACCATCTTTATCATGTTACCATTTCTAAACAAACTACCCAAGCATACACACTCTCTCACCTGTTCATCTCTTTCACCTCCTATACATACATAGCATTCAGAATGGTTTCGCTTCTTTCAAACACCCATTACCTTAATCTTGCCCAGCATTCAATTTCCATTTTCCCTTCGTCCAGTAGTGGGTGTTCATTTCGAATTCGAGGCGGGAAACAAATAAAACAGCCAAACTTACATTTATTATTAATGATTTTTATTCTTGAATATCAATTACACTTTGTTTCTTGTTACAATCAGGCCCTTTTACAATATACGTTTATCATATAAATGTATGTGCTCATCTATTTTAACGATTAGTCGCGTAACTATTTAAACCCTAAAATATACAACTACTCGCTCCAATCAGATACATTGTAAGGGGTCATGGACTCTAATAACACCTTCAACGATACAAAATATCTGTGGCAAACGATAAGTTTTGTGATAGTTGGATTGAATGAGTCTTTAGTTGATATGAGGGGAAAAGTATCGCGATATTCGTTGTTTTCAAAGCTTTCTCTAATTTACAATAAGTTTTTTTTTTTGTAATTTGGATAAAAGAAATCTAAAGACTCATAAAATTCCCGCCGAAGAATAACATTTCAGAGTCACTTATTTAATTATTTTTATTTTTTTTTTTTGTATAGAGGAACTTTTTCACTAAACATCTCTATTATTATTTGGCATTTCGATCGGCTTTATATTAAATTCACAACCACGTTTCGTCTTTTTTTTTTAATATAACCCTTCTAAGTCGAAGACAAACGAAGATAACGAACGAAAATAAATATTCTAAATTGAGCAAATCCATTCCGTCTGCGACAAGTGACAATAAAACGTTATTCATTTATATATTATATATTTAATACTACATTTTCCTCCTTTGCGGATCCACCTCAGCGCTACACGTCTGGGCTCGGGACAAGGCGCGTCGGGGAGATCCACAAAGTTGCCTACCTAAACACGAGGACACCGAGCACGATAAAAACCTATGCGGGCGACCATGATGACCCTGCCGGTTCGTCGGATAGGCCACGACACGGGTACACGGCCATCATGGTCTACGACACTCGATACAAAGCAAAAATATTTCAACCTCGTCGATTTCTGAAGTTCGACTCTGCATCGCTGCGAACTTTGGAAATGAGGTGGGTAAATTTGAAAATGAAAAAAGAGACCGTGTCGAAGTTTTCAAAAAGTGTTTTTTTTTTTTTAATATAATCCTTTCTTATTCACTATCTTACAGTTTAATTAAAGCATCCACTTATATGTGATTTAACACACATACACGTATTTTTTTCTTATGTTTTTGCACAAAGATGGCGCGTAACCTTGCGAAGTATATATACAGTTATTTATAAACTTTCAGATCGCACTCCAACAATTCGTATTTATAATTATGTATGTATTATTAGTTCGATCTGTCGAGTTTCATTAAAAAAAAAAAATAACAATTAATGATTGTCAATATTTCACAAGGGCACGCGCGACTTGTGTATATCTTCGTGCGAAAGTTCAACCGATCGGCGCGTTCTTTGATTTCACGGGCGAAGTTCAAAATGTGCGTGTCGTGTTTTGTACGAAGCGTTTGTTACATTCCATCGACCGTTTGCGTCAAGGAGAACGAACCGTTCACCGGCTCGAAATTATTCTATTTGTAATACATCCAGGAAATAGGGTTGAACGGCTTCGAGTAGTGGAATCCTAGTCATTTTAGCCATCGTATTAAATACTTGATTTCGCGACTGTATTAGCTCGTGTGCTTCAAACTCTCATTTACAATATTCAACTGCTAACTGTTAAAGTTAAAAACTAAACGTGTCTAAATATCTGTAATATCACAAATATTGGCATTTGTGGCTTTAATTGAGTGTCAGAAATGTCAATACATTTATGACTAACTCAGTTAACTGTCAATTGTGAACTTAAAACAATTTATAATAACGTGTTTAGTTTTTAACTTTAACAATTAATTATTTCAATGTAGAGTTTCAAACTCACCGTTGTATTTGACGTAAAAGCTTGGCATGGAGACACTTTGAAAAATGGCATAACAATAGTTAAAAAGTCATTATATCTTCAACCATAAAAGACGTGTCCTTTATGTACTGTTAAACTTTACGTCTAAGAGGAATTATTTATAGTCTTGTGATGCAACGATTATAGAAATTATTATAAACAAAGCGAGCAGTTGAATGATAGGTGGTGTGAATGGAAAATAATATGATTCTAAGTAGGTGTGTAGATAGTAAGATTACAAAGATGCCATTACCTGCCGTTTGATAACCCCCATAACGACTTTTGCATATCCGTTAGGTGTCGCGATAATCATAATCGTAAAACGTAAATAGAAAACAACGCATTACGAACACAGTATGACAAATTATGCTGTGGCACACCTATATTTTATTATTCAAATGGGAAGACGTGACATAAAATTTGTATGCAGTGAATTTATTTCCTATCGTTCCTTAATTACTCGGTTAGGATTTAAAATTAGCCGAACGTGAGTGTACAGTATAACGCACGAAACTTTGCCGCTCTGAATTTGCTGCGAATGATGTACTGCGCAGGTGTTACGCTCCCCGATCTTTTCTCCTTCTCCGCTGCGTTCCTATTTTACGCCATTGCGACGCCTTCGTGACGAACTTCACAGCGGCAAAGTTTCGTGCGCCGTACTGCAAATGGCGCCAGTCCCAATAAGTGTCAAAATTCATGAAACGCGGTATGGAAGAAGACAATATTTAGCTGCAGGGATGGTACCCGTAAGTCAGAAGTTGCAGTAAGTCAGGAAATCACGTAAATCATCTGTACGAGTTCTAAAGAAATGGTCGGTGCTTGATATGTTATATGTTTTTATTCATTTATTGAAATGAAAATTACACGATTTGGAAATCACTGCACAGCATTTTATACAGATCTGTGATATTACAGATCGACATCACATATACAACTCCATGAACTTGGAAAAGACGTCCCTCGAGCCACGTTCCTAACGTAGGTTGCTCAGTTGAAAAAACGAACAGTATAAATCTATGACGAAAAGTGGTCGAACAGTGACTATTTTGATAAGAAGAAATTTTCATTTTATGGGTATTATATAAAGAAAAGGCTTCACTAAATATTTGAAATTATTCATGCACGAGAAAAAAAATATATACGACATGAATCGATTTATAGACAGATATCAAGAAATAAATAAATAAATAATAAAAAAATATGATATGTATTTGATGCAGCTTTTTCAATTCAAACTCTAAAAATGTAAGCATATGTCATATTCTTCGCTTCTAATATATTTTTATGTATATATAGAAAGCGTTCATGTATTATATATTGGTTTGTACCAGCAGTGGCATATTTTTTGGCTGTTGTTAACATCTTGAGTCATTAAATTAAATCACACCAGGTGGCGTGGGGTTTGTCGCTCATGCTCTTTATACATACAATTTATTTTCTAAATATATCTCTTCATACTTTATATGAAGTTCCACAGGTATAAATACCTTTATACCTAACCATACAAACAAACTTATATTTCAAGTTGTTTTTGACCAACCTTATGTCGTCGCAATAGAATAGTAAAAAGGAAATGTTAAATAATTTGGCTATATTTATATTTAGTAATTTGGTTATAGATTTCCTAACAAAAAAAAAAAAATAAAAAAACGCATTACGAAAAAAGACAAACTCCAGCTAACTGACGAAACTAAATAAGGTAAAAGCGAAGTATTTAAGGTTAGACTAACCAACAGTGGTCGAACTCGGCGGGCCATCGATAGAAGAACAGCGAAGAAGTAACGGCTACTGGTAAATTTCCGTTTCAAAAGTCAAATATTGTTATAGTGTGGCCAGTATTCATTTTTTTATATTCACTTTCAAAGCATCTACATTTTCATCAAAACATTGTATCATAGAATTCAATTCATAGATTATGAAATTTCAAACTGTTTATTTGCATTTTTTTTTTCTATTCATTCCTTACAACCGTTCAACCTCATTTTCCCGAAATTTTAAATTTTATAAATTCACAATTCGCATTGTTATGTATATATGTAATCAAGGGCGGATCCAATTACGGGAGCTCTCCTCATAACTGCGACAATTTGTATATAATATATACATATATATATCGCGACTCATGTATTATTGCTGTAAATAACGGCATGAGGGTGTCACCCGCAAAAAAATCCTGAATCCGTCCCTGATGAGAACTTAACACATTCATTACATCATGTAACACATTTCTTGGGGCGGATTTACATAAATCACTACTTTTTATATTATTTACAGACACCTCTTTTTATGTAAGCGTCACTACCTATTCACATTTTTTTTTCCTCGTAAAAGACACACAAAAAAATACGATATAAATAACACAGATACGTACTTTATGAGTATTCTTTAAAGTTTCTTTGGTATTTATTTTCTTTTACCTAAAAGTGTTTAATTCCATGGCTATGTTATGCCTCATGCGCAGGACCTGGTATTATATTTAAGGAACGTCACAAAAATATTTAAAAAAACAAAAAAAAACGCAATAACAACCAGAAAGTGACAAGTGATAAAAAGTGCGGTAGGAATCAATTTTCGGTAAACTTATTGATTTACTTGCGGACACACAAAAGTAAAGAAGTTATATGATTTCATAACAGCAAAATACTCAAAACATAAAACTAATATACATACAACTAATATACATTTTTATATGGAAAACAAATGAATTTATTTTAAATTACAAATCGTAACGAATAATTACCTATTTACAGCCATAGTTCTCAACTTTGACAAGCAGGTGAGCAGGCAACAGGTGCCTACCAATTTTTCCTCGTGTATGTAGACACAATACAAATAAAAACTAACAATTTCAAATACTTATTCGCGACCATGCAAAAAATTGAGCGCGTTGAGCAACAATCAACGTATGTTCTGACAAGCATTCAGGAAGCCTATTTATTTGTCATGGATCCACGTAACTTTTCGGGATCCGAAAATTTCAAAAATATCCCTTTTGTTTTTTGGCACACGTTAATATATATAAATCTTACACACATTTTATACCAACGTCTATATGTTATTTACAAACTAATAGTTTTTTTTTAATCTATATTTAAAACCGTAGAAAATTCAGTTTCGACTTGTCTATGCCGCCAGATGGCGCGAGTCCGTTAAATTTTACATCACCACACAACCGTTGCACCACTGACAGTCGGAGGTTCCAATTTGACAGTTATAGTTTTTTTTTCTTTTTAACAACTAATCTCGGAGTCATTGACGGCTCCACCGTTGCTACCCTGTTTAGTTACTTTAACCCTAACGTCGTTATTCGTCATCTTGACTGCAGAGTAGTTGTTCTGCATGCTCTTCTGTATGTTCTGTATGTGGTTGGGCGCGTTGCTGCCGGAGCTGGACGAGGCGTTGTCGCTGTCCGCGTATGGGACGTCGGTCATCGGGCCGTTGAGCAGGCTGGCGGCGCTGTCGGACTGCTTCAGCTTGTTCTCCGGCTTATGCTCGCCCTCCTTGGGCGACTGGAGGTCGTGGATGACGGCCCTCTTCGGATCTATCTGTATGGTCTTCGCGTCCGAGTTTTTGGTCTTGCCCGTCGTGACCACGTTGATGTAAGGCGGCACTATGTTCATCGTGGTCAGGTTGACCGAACCGGAGTTTTTCTTCAGGGCGTTCAGGTTCTGCTCCAACTGCGCCGCGTTCAGGCACAGAGGCTTCGGTTTAGGCGCCAGGGCGGGCGCCTCCTTGGGCCAGGCGTTGATCCGCGGCGGATCCGGCGAGGCGATGGGCGCCATTTTCCTTTCCGGTGCCAGTTGGTTCGTCTTGTCTATGACGTTCGACTCTATGGCTTTGCTTAACGGATTCTCAGGCGGTTTGGGTGAGGTGGGCGTTATGCTTATAAGTTTATCGACCTGTAATATATACATTTTTTTTTCTGACATACAAAGAATAAATCAAGATAGGACAATGTATTAAGAATATTCCCTATTATTTGATATTTTTTTTTTATGTAGTCATATATTTACCGTATACTGTTAGTCGTTTTAAAAGCTACATAGATTATTTGAGAACAGATTTAAAAATTTGAGAATGGCATATCATAGAGCAATTTTTTTTATACATAAATAAAAAAGGTACGATACAAGATTTTCATTAATTGGAAATATTATCTTTCTCAGTCCAGTCTCGGAAACGACGGAATCCCAGACCTGACCTCGTCTTCTCGCGCACGCTAAACGTTTTACAATTTTTCTTTGTAAGCAATTTCAATTTTCGAACGGCAAATGTGATTTTTTGCAAATAGCTCAAGGCTCTCATGCGAAGCCGTTTCTAAGTACCCAAGTATAGGCGAGCTCACGATCTGCCAAAGGATTTATACTAACGACGGGCCCCGACTCCGCGGGCGGGGCGGGCGGCTGCGGCGGTGGCGGCGGCGCCCTCACCGTGAACGACGTCTCCCAGACGGCAGGCGGTGAATTCCCCTCCGTGTCGGAGTCGTCCCCGGCCAGCGCGTCGTCCACGGACGCTAGGAGTCTGCGCACAAACGCGATCGGATCGATTTATTGCATGTACAGTACAATGCACGAACTCTGCCGCTCTGAAACGTCTGCGAATGATGCAATGCGCAGGTTCGACGCTCCCCCACCTTTACTTCTTCTCCCCCGCGTTTCTATTTTACGCCATTATGACGATTTCGTGAGTAACTTCCCAGCGGCAGAGTTTCGTGCGTTGTGAGGTAATTAACGCTAGGGACTCCGCCACTAGCGGTGGATGATAGTTGACCACTATAGTGTACCCGTCTCGAGATAGAAGTGTACGCATCTCATCGCAACTCCCGGATTATTCGCCTGGAAGTGTGAGTTTGACGATTCAACGGAAGGAAATGTAAAAGGTCGTACCTAAATGTATATTTAACAATTCGAGGTCTCTTCTGTACAATGCTGTACAACAATCACAGCCCTATCCAAATCTGGTCAGTAACTTATCCTTGATGAGATTTTCAATCTACAGAAACGAATTTTCGAAAAATCTAAACACGTTGTTATAAATTTTAAACTCTCTTGAGTGAACCCAACTGTCCCTTAGTAAATCTTCTTTTTTTTAGTTGAATGCATTAGTAGGATGAATTACATTTTTGCCAAGTTTTTAAATTATCTATCTGGAAAATTTTAAGAAAATTATTTGTTAGTTTAACAGCTTTAAAATGACCTATACAGATTCACTATAACCATATACCGTTCAGGTATTTGAGAGCTAAGTAAGTGTGCAACTACTACATGATTTATCATCATTATCATCATCATCACTCAACCTTCAGCCAATTGCAAGGACTAAAAGGGACAAGTTACGATACACGTTATTACTGGGGGTTGCAGGTTCTAACATGGATTAGGAGTGACGGGAGTATAGAACCAGTCGGTATTCGTACAACCTTTAGCCAGAAACTGAATTCAGGGTAGGTAATAGATAATATAATGTATCAATAAATATACGGGCTAGTTTCTTCCGTTCTCCGTTTTTCTTTGCTTGGTGCAGAGCTTTCAGTGTTTGCTTCTGGAAGTTGGTGTGGTTCATCCGCAATTTTTTAGTTTCTACATTGCTCTTTACCAATGTAACCTTTTTCCCTATGGTTCCTGTTGTGATAACTCATATGTACTCTAAGATATCCTTTTTTCATAAATTTGTTCCTCAGTTACTCTTTCATACTTAATTTTCTTTGTTTAGTGTAAATTTTCGGTGTCAGTGAGGGTCGGTATAGTTCATCCATAGCCTTCCTAATCCCTAATTTTACAACACATTTTCTTTGTTCTTGTTGGTTCCTGTTGTAGTAACATGGATATATAATTATATATATTTATTTACATTAGAAGACAGATATAAATTTATTTCTCCCGTTAATATTTATTCTTTATTTTCTTCATTTGATGCGGAGCTTTCAGTGTCCGTTTCTGGGAGTTGGTATAGTTCATCCGCAGCGTTTTCATTTCTGTTTTGAGCTAATGTGGCTGATTCCTCTTGGTTCCTATTGTGATAACTTAAGTCTTGTCGAAGCGAATCTTCAGATATATAAATAGGACGTCCAACTTTTCTCTTTATTGTAATATATCTTAGAGTAGAGGTAAGTATGTGGGGTTGGTCTCTTCTTAAAAGATGATCGTAGTAGTATTAGTAACCTTGATGATTTTTGTAATTGTTTTTCCTTCAATGATATCTTGTGTTTGTGTTCCTTGTGTTTTCAGTCTAGGTTGATTTCTTACGGCTTGTAAGATGTTTTTCAGGATCTCTCCTCCATACTGTTTCAATCTTGTCCTATTTGATTTGGTTAATGTTACTACATTCAGACTATATGTCATGGAAGGAGAGATCACCATTTTGTAAAGCAACTTGGCGATTTTCCAGTACATTTTGGTCTTATTGATGAAGGAAATGAGACCTTTCGCATTACAGATTGCTTGTTTACATCTTGCCTTTATCGTGTCTCTCCGATTCAGCTCTGAAGTCAGGTACGTACCCAAATATTTAATTGTGTCCACGGGAGTGATTAGGATTCCATTTATATCTTGTGTTTTTTTGGCTATGCTTTTGTTGATCGGATCTCTGACTAACATCTTGGTTTTAGTTTCATTTAATTTTAAGCCCACTGATATTAGGAGTTCTTTTAAGTTCTTCATTCTATTAGTAATAACTGTGGTGCTATCGCCTGTAACGATAATGTCGTCTGCGAATGACAATTTAACGCAGAATGATATTAGTCTGCGAATGATATTAATTTCTGCATCCTGGTCCAACCTTACTTCATAGACTACTAACTCGTCTAGAGCTCTTAAGACGTCGTCCAACACAATGGAAGAAAGCCGAGGTGAAAGTGGACATCTTTATTTAACACTTTTTACTTTGAGTTTTTTCTCTAAACCATAGGATTGACGTGTGTTCTTTGAGACAAGACATGATTCTGTTGGCTAAAGTAATATTTACCCTTGTCCTCAGAATATCATATAAAGCACAAAAGTCTATCGAATCAAATATTTTTCTACGCGGGCTTACCTGTCTTCCATTTCTCATCCAAAATTCGTCCAACTACAAATATGTGATCGTCCGTCGATCTGTACATCATAAAGGTCGCTTGATAATTGCCCACAGCTTCAATTTCTTCATCTAAAAGTTTTAAGAGGTAAGAGGTAAAAGTTGTAATCATTCACGGACTGTGGTTTAACTTTTTTGGGGATTGGAATTTGAACTGTCTCCACCAATTCTTGTGGAAAGTAGTTGCTTTCACATGTTTTTCCGATGATTTTTTAACTTGTTCTACAAATATTTCTGGTGCATGCTGGTATAATTCAATAACCATTTGATTCGGGCCTGGTTCTGAGCCTTTTTTCATTTGTTTGATGAAGTTGCGGATGTCGTCAGTAGACGGTGTTTTAATTGATTTTCGTCATTTTGTGAAATTCCGAAATCTGGGCTTTTTACTTTGTGCAGTTCATGAATCTAAATAGATATCGGTATAAACCGTTTTGACTGTTTCCTTCGCCTCTGCTTCTTGTAACTTCTAAAAAATTCATATGTCATTTTTATTTCTTTTGATCTACGAACTCTATGCATCTGTGAAAAGAAGTGTTAGCATTTCCCTTCGTCTTCTTTTTCTTGTATGTCCAGTAGTTCTTTCCTAGTGCCCTTGAAGTTCTGTATCATGGCGGGATCTTTGTAAAACCTTTTCTTCCAAAATGCTGCCTTCATGAATCTTGCCAGAGCGAATTTGTTGATTTTCGATCTGTTTTTATTGAGCTTTAAATATTCTCTAACCGATAGTCTTAATATTTCAGTGAGGTGGTTCCAATTTAGTGGATTATGTCCATGGCGATTTAGTGCAGTCAAGACTTTATGTTCCACGTCTTTTTCATATTTTTTTGATATGCTGTCTTAGTTTTGGAGCTTATAGTTCTAGTTCCAAAAACGATAGGTTGATGAATTGTTTTCTTCTCTGCATGCACTCTTTCTTTTGGTTGATAACGTCTTTATTTTAACCATTTTCGTTATTTATCCGAAGATAATTTTGTGATCAGAGTTAACTTGTTTTGCTCAGTAGCCTTTTATATATTCGAATTTGGCGCCATTATAAGATTCCATGATGATATGTTCAATTTATGATGACCTTTGTCCAGAGCGCCAAGTTACCTTGCTGGATCTGCAGCCCACGTGCTACTTGTTGTTTGCAACATGTGATTGTGTTGTTTGCAAAAGTCAAACAGAAAGGAGCTCAAGTGATTTGAACTGGGGTGAAATATGTTGTGGCCGACTATGAATTTGCTTGTACCTTGGTTATCATCTCGACCAATGTGTGCATTGTCTCCAAGGAGCAATAGCTTTAACTCTGGGCATTTTTTTTTTGTTATTAGTAAGGCAATTTGTAAGTATAATGAGACGGAGAGTTTTTCATTTGACCACTGTGGGATATACGCTGTTATAATGACCCAATCCAAGCCAATGGGTATGAGTATAATTCCGAATTCAATTCCAAATGAATACCAAATACATCATTGCTTTTCCTTTGGATTAAAATAATTATGGAGATCTCATTTTTCCTGTTGATTATACCCACTCCCCTTATTTCTTGTGCCCTTTTTCCCCCACTTAGTATCGAGTTGTAGTGCTCAGATGTAAATGAACCACTTACCATGTGAGTCTCCTGTATTCCTGCAATAGGAACTTTTGAATGGTGTAATTGTCGATCAATTAATTTCTTCTTTTTTAAGTGTTGCGCAGCCTCTTACGTTCCATGTGCCTACGATCATTTTGTAATAGAGTATATTTTCTTTCAGTTCGATCGGTGAACTTCTTATCGCTTTTGTGTCCGTACCTAGTCTTCGTATATTGGAAGAGCAGTCCTACATGTTGCCGGCAGGGATGCTATCTGGCTGGTCTAGCCTGTCACTCGACTGTGAACTCTTTTGAATATTTCGGCAAGCGTAGAGTTCTTGTGTCTATAAAGTGACGATGCTGTCACAATGATTTCCTGAAAATAGCAAGTATATGTTCTCTTGCACTGGTGACCCAAGGGGGCAGTATATGGCTCTATTAGCATTTTCCTGAAATACATGGACATTGATTAGATAATATTCCGCAGCCGCAATTGGAATGTTTTCACCATCCCAAAATCCATTAGTAAATTGTTTTTTTAATGTACGTTTAAATTTTTACCTCTAATGTTTGGTTGGGAAAGTCTTCATTTATTAACTTATTTGTGAGAGCTAATCTGATTCTCTGGTCATTTTAATTTTCTTGAACAAATCTGACGAGGTTTTTTCTAACCATTTTATGATCAAATGTTAGCCCAAATATATTATTTATTTGGTGTGCTATTGCCCTGTAAAGACAGTTATCGTCTCCTTTTATTTTTATAATGGTGTAATTTTCCATTGTGAGCTGTGGTTTCCTACTTCATGAAACTTGAAATTCTAAAAATTTCTAGCAATTTAGATGGGTAACAGAATAATCATCAGGTAGCTTTGCAATCTCATATGATAATGATAGTGTCAACAAAGGAGCTTTATTGTTAGTCAATTGAAAGCTGTTTTAATACTTAGTGATATCCCTACTTACTAATCACTTCGCCCTCTAAAGATTGATAATAATCTTAAGACATTATAAATTTATAATGTCTTATCCTAAGAACTATATTCCTAGTTTATCTGTTCGTGCCTTTATAATGGTACAGTTAGTATATTTACTATTTTTATGATGTGTAACAATAATAGGTATATGTACATACATCAATTTTAAGTATGCACCGTCAATAAATAATAAGTGAGTGCGATAAGCAACTTAGCTATTTAGTGTTCAACGTATTTCTTAGTGGTTATTAGTACAATGTTAATTTATGGGTTGTATTATTATTTGTTTGTTAGTGTTTAGAATTATAGAGGTGCACTCAGTATTTCGACTGTAACTGTATTCTATGATGTGTAGGAGTAGTATATACGTAGAGCAATATTAAGAACTCCCTATTACTAAGTAATAAGTTGGAACTTGATTCAGAGAAATGCATACGATTGCACCTTTTGTTCGAGTCTGTCTGTCAGGTGCCTGTGAAAACTACCTATGACGGCAAGAATTTATATAGACAATATCAGTTCATTCATCATATAAGGGTATATTTGTGTTTAAGTTGGTATTTAGCTTATTTAGGTTATTGACAAATAAGGGATGTAAATTTGACCTCGGTCAAATTGCGTTTAAACAACTTCTCACGTACCTTAAATATTGTAGCGATTTTCTGGCCTACACTTTTCAGTCTGGTGTGTATTAATTGTTTGTGAGTGTAGTTTAGTTAGTTTTCTACAGCAAGCAACGTGTAAATGAAGCGATTTCACCGGGATTTCCTTGATAGCTACGTTCTGGGTCTGCCACAGCACAAGGCAAAGCACAGATTCACAAACTAAATATAGTATTCGAAATTGAAATAGCGTGCGTAAAGTTCAACTGTTTAACGGCGTCGCGTCGTCACTCACGCGTAGCACTTTTGTACTGTGTAATGTGTAGAGAAAATATTTACAATTTGTGTTAAAGAAATAACTACGCTAATAACACTATTTTGATAATACTAATAGCTAATTAGATAATAATATTAATTATTATTACGATAGCGATGCGAAAACGCATCTGTCTATATAACTACTACATAATTTATTAAAAAAAAATTCTGGAAGTGATTCATTCTTCTATTCTTTGTTTGACTATTATCGTAAGTGACCTTTTATTGATACAAGTATGGAAAATAATTAGTTTTAAAAATCATTTCATATCATTACACCCATAGATTTATCGGTGTATCCATGATCTATGATTACACCAACCTGTCAGTGGAGTTAGACGGCAGAAACTGCGTGGTCCTCTTGGCGTCTGCGCCGCAGGAGAGCGATGCAGCTTCTCCGCTTCTTCCCTCTGCCGCCGCCGCTCCCGCTGCCGCTCCTTCCCTCCCGCACGCAGCCGTTGGAATGTTGCCATAGTCTTGTGATGCTACATAAAAAAAAATAAAATTAAACATTCGCATAATATTACATAGTTAAGCATATATTTACATATGTAAACACTTATTCTGAGTCAAAAATATAACGTCGTTTGTGTATTGAATTCTATTCTATAATAACTTTTTTTGATATTTTGCAGGATTAAATCCTAGAGGAGAAATTTCCGTAGAAGTAAAAGAATTTCCTGGGGAATAGGTTTCTGGAGAATCTGTTAGCGATAGATATGTACAGCGGTAAATGAGCTAAATGAACCATTCAATGGTTGAGACTAATACTTTTTTATTGTCAAATGTAAGGTTGCTAAATTTAAAACCTTTCCGATGTATAATGTATGTTTGCCGTGACACATCGTTAGAACTGAATCGGTCTAATTTAAAAAGTAGCTAGACACACACGCATAGACCCTCGTCCTTTAAACTGACGTTTGACAAAAAGTCGCCTTTAAAATATACTTTGTGTTACACGTCCCCATTTTAACGGTTGCTCGGACTAAAACCCGTTAAAAGGTGCACTTGGAACGAAAAATTAATTTTTAAAGCGACTTCTTGTTAGTTAAATGTCAGTTTACAAGGAGACGACGGGAGAGACTTTTAACGCCTTGTGCTCGACGTCACCATAGAACTTTCGTTGCCTCCGCACTGAAGCAATCGTATCCGAGAACCGATGTCGGTATATACATGGGTGGCCAGGTTAAGCTTCCGGTCCCGAAATGTAACCTGATCACCAACGGCCTCACGGTGCATCGAAGCGACAAACTTTCTGTCCGCAACGCGGCGCCACTGAACTGAGATCGTTTTTGGTATCGAAACTGAGACATTGAATTGAGAGCAATACAATTTTGTCAAATATGATATGATAAGAATTAAGTCAATTCTATTATAATGCTACATGATGCGAAAATTGAAACAGCTTTACAAAGTGTAGAATCTTGTTCGGTGTTAGAGTTACTCGTCGACGACATACAGATTTTAATCGATTACTGAATTCGGTGGGATCCGAATTACATATCTGATTCTACATCACAATTTTAAGAGAAATTTAGAAGCGAGAAGTCTTCTCCCACTTGCCTTTCAGAAGATGTTGATATTGTAAATCGTGATTGTCGGAACTGCGTCGGGTCCCCGTTGGCGATCTGCTATGATGGTTCTGCTGATCCATTGAGCTGAAACGTACAATTAAGAAGAATGTTTACAGTGAGCTGGAACGTAGAATTAAGAAGAATTACATTTACAATTAATATGTTTTATATAAAATAAAATATTTATCGAACAACAATTTGCGATATCTGCACCTTTTTGCTTTTAGGCGTAAAAATTGATAAATATACGGTGATAGATATTATTTTATATAAAAGATATCGGGATTTTAAGGAGCTGTAGATGACAGATCACGGTGAATAGTATGCTAGACCTTTTTTTATAATATTTCTTTTTCATTATTTAGACTACAATTTTTCATTTCTCCAAAAGCATGTTATGTAACTGTAAATAAAGAATGCTCTGACCCGCTAGTTTTACATTTTTTTTTATTTAGTACCCATTTTTCATTCAATAACCAAGTTTCATTTATTGATGATCGGTTATCAAGAACAAATAGTGCAGTTGAAAATATATAAACCGACAGCGATAACCAAAGCGCTTCTATAAACATTGCCCTCCGGGAAAAGCTGTGGCAAACGCTATAGTGAAGTGCTACAACGAAAAATTGAAGATAAAAGCCATCTTTTTAGCAAAAAAAAAAGACAAAAAATAAATTACGAAAGCTTCTTTGAATAACTAACAGGATATGGCATACATTAATTAGTAGTTTTGAAAAGGAGTAAAATTCTATTATTTAGTAAAGGTGATAGCGGGACAGTGCTGGATAAGATAGCAGTCAATAAGATAACAGTTACTGTGGTGTGATATTCAAACATACAAACAAGCAAATGTTAAGAACGAAGTGACTGCGTTATCAGAACAAAAGAAAATATATCAAATTCACATTAAAGTGCTATTATTCATATATATTATTCGTACATCTAGTATTCATATTTCGTTCGATAACCAACTATTAAAGTGCTTAATGAACGAATCACGATATTTATTTTCATTTCATTTCTTTTTTCATTTTTTTATTTATGTAATATAATTACATATACCATTTATGTAGACTTCTTTTGCTAACTTCTGGAAAAAAATTCCCCAGTACATTTTTACAAAACGAATTCTCGACAGAAGGTGCAATTTTACAATTCAGTATACAACTAGCTGTTCTTCGCTGGCTTCACTTGGCTTAAATAAAACTTTAGCATTGATTTTTATAAACCAAACATGTCCGCGATTCGCTCACATACCCGCCCCCAAGCCCATATAAAAACAAATGAATATGGCTATCAAACTAATACAAAAAAATTTCAATGATTTTATCTAATCTAATTTAAATTATAATTAATTTATTGAATTATTAAATTTTATTTTTAAATTATTAAAAAATATTAAAATATAATTAATAAAAAACTAATAAAAATTAATATACGGATATACAGATCTATCTATCCGTCTGTCTGTATGACAGAGGGATAGATAGATAGATATGCAGACAGTAGCCTATCATGTGCGCAATTACATGTTTAATTTTTATGTATGTAATTTTTGTGTTCTTGGGTTATTATAAAAAACATACATACTCACAAATAAAAAAAAAATAAAATGGTATATTTGGGGTTAGAGTATCATAAAATTAATATTTATCTTAAAATCTGATGAAAAAAAAATGTAAACAGAATCTACAGATTGATATAGTAGTATAAATATTGTCTACCATCATCCCGATAATATCGATGTCGATTGCATCCTTATTTTGCATATCAATGAAATAAAGTTTTGAATTTCAATTTATATAAATCCACAAAATAAAATTAAATTCTTACTATCCTGTTCTTATCATTATTTCTACAGCTTTTTAATTGATTTGAAAGAGATCTATCAATTTACCGCTTTGACATTTGTTTTGCCACAATTACAAAAACAATAATAAAGAAATTATTTTTTTAAATTAAGTAAACATAATTTAACAAAACTTATTAAATTAAGTTTGCATTAATTCAGTTGCACATTTCTATTATGTTCTGATTAATCAAGAATAAAAATAACAATCGATTTTTTTTACCCGATATTCTGTTTCGATTTCAGATTCCCTGGAAATAAACTTTATCTGCTAACACTTAACAAGATAAAATTCTCCCATCGCTAGACAAAAAAAAAACGAAAACCGGGATTTGCACTAAAAACAAATAAAGCATGTAATAATATAACGTATCAGGTATTACTTCCTTTCGTGATCTTTTTATTAGAAATTTGGCCCGACTCGGCGACCTAGTGTTTGACTTAAGTCAAGAACACATCGAACAATTCGCCGACGGTCAAGCTCAAACCCAGTAAGTAATTCCTGGTTTATTCGCAACGTACTTATAACCAGTAGGCCGGCACTTCTGGTTCTGTTTCATCACTACAATTAAAAGTTACGATTTGTATAGTACATCTTAACCTAATTTACCAATGTTGAAGTCACTTACCTGGTTTTTCCGGTAAATAAAAGTTTACATATTCATTTTATTCGTGTCTTTATCATTTGTATTTAACAAAGTATATGTTTTTTTTTTATTAGGCATAGCAGACAAACATTCAAACCAAAATAAGCTACAAAAGAAAAATTTTTTCATAATAGAAAATTAAAAATCAAATTATGTAATATGAAAATTATAAACAGACATTACAGCAGCGATTCTAAAACAAATTAATTCCTTAAAGCGAATCCAAAATCTATATGTGCATGTAATAAAATACGAAAGATAGCATATGTGGAATAAAACAAAGTAAAAAAGGACAAGGGCTGGCAAATACAACGAGTTATTTAATTTTATCAATAATACAATGTTATAAATGTGTATTTTGTAAATGTGTTTTCAATTCTAGCCGATGTACAGGTCAACCGTCTCGCGTACGAAATTGCCAGCCGCGCGCCCGCAACACGTCTACAGTTGCCAGCCACAAGTCTACAGCTGCCATTAGCGGATCTACAGTTGCCAACGGTTGCTGAAACGTTTTAAGACTGGTAGGCAAAATGTACCTATTAGCGTGCGGCCGTTCGGCGTCGTGTCCCGGCGACATCGGCACAAGGTAGTCGCAGGTGACCGCCCGCTGGGGACATGCGTGATACACCCGACTCGTTTAGCGCAGATGCGAGTTGAATCGATGATTCGTGAATACATATTATTGTTATATCATTACGATGAGATTATTTGGACACCATAAAACTTTCAGACCGCTACCACACTACAATCGCAGCGCACGACGATCAAAAACAAAATTTTAGTCACGTCTGTTACGGCACAAAACAAACGTTAAAGGTTTCGACATTCGTGTTGTTAGAATGGCAACATTACAAAAAAAAAAAGCATTTCAATAACAATGCCAATCGTATATTACTAACAATGCCAACCGTTTTAGTATTCTCGTAATAGAGCGCAAAATCTGTAAAAGAATGTATCGGTTATGAATGTGGCCGTTAACTATTTTCGTTAATATTATATTTGATTCGAATGCCAAATTTTCTTTTTCGAAATTATTTCAGTAAATTTGCATTGACATTCCAAACTCATTGCGGCTGGTAACACCGCTTTATTGGACAGCCATAATTGTAAACACTGATAAATCCAAATATTCCAAAGTTGATTATTTTTTTTTAAACAAGTTTATTTCTACGCACTGGCAGCATACAAGTCGCCGAAATTTCGAAATGTAGTAAAAATATTACAGAAATTAGTTAATTTTGGTCCTCAAATTATCGATCCAACTCAGTTGGCGTATCTACGCGTGCATTTCGAGCTGGGCGGATGAAAATAGCACACGAGAAATATCTCGAATTGTTCAATTTACGTTGTGCCGTTCTTCAAAATACAAAATTCCTATTTGTTTTTGGAAGTGCTTTCAGTTTTCAAGTAAATATATCACACACAAACACACACACACACACACACACACACACGCACGCACGCACGCACGCACGCACGCACGCACTCACAAAATCATACACACACAATGACGTTGTGGCTCAAAGGGTTCGCTTGACTTCGAACAACATTTATCGACATTTTTCATTTTATTTTAAGTTGAAATTCGAGAAGGGAACACGTAAATTGAACTTCGATACAATTTTTTCATCTATTTTCAAATTCCCAGCGAAAGGACCAAGATCATATGATAGACAGAAAAAAAAGATAGAATTCCCGCTATAGCTACTAGGCAAGTATGTATACATTTATTTTTAATCTTTGAGATTCTTTGAGATGTTGAATCTTTTCGATGTGAAAGTAAACGAGACGGTGTTATAAAACAATAGATGAAATTTAATAAAAACATCAAATAAAAAATAATGAAATACACATTTAATTTATATTCATTTTTATTTTTTTTTTCGAATGAAATCAGCCCAAAAACTCACCCAAAAAAATATCCATGCATAATTCATTCGTTGAGCCGTGCGTCTAATCTCTTTATAATTTGAATGATACTTTTAAATAAAACAAATGAAAATGAACATTCCAAAGAATCTCTCAGTCTAACTACTACAGGGTTCACTAAATTTCCAAGCGTTCCTTTATCATTCACGTATATGTGGGAAAAAGAGGGAAGGGGGCGTTATAAGAATAAAAATCATGCGGTAATGCGGACCTTCGATGTATACGGGGTATTGGGACTAACACCGACATAATATATAAAAATATTTAATAAAATTTAATAAAATATATGCGCTATGAGTTCGATCACTTGCTTCTAGTAGCCACAGCGAAAACATTTTTTTTTTGGGGGGGGCAAGGAGTAGAATAAAATATTACATTAAAAAAAAATCATCACACAGTATTAACACGAAATTTATTTTATATGTATAAAATTAAAATACAAACATTTTAAAAAGGGGACACTGAACACGCACCATTAGTATGCCGTAAGTGAGACAGACATCACTTACAATTTAATTTCATTCAAAAGGGATGCTTTTAAAAGAGTTATTATAATAAATCAATATTTAATCTTGTACTCGAATATTGCGTGTTCGCTTCAGCATTGAATCGAGATAGACTTGTGTCTGTTTCATGATAAGAGATAACATGGAGTGTACCTTGGGTCCGTTTTCTGCGGCGTGACTTTCGACGGGCGGGAAAAGCGAACGAAGTACTGGAAGTGGTGCGCCGACAATTTCCGGATCCTGGAAGTGATTTCCAGATGTTATCATCACAATAAATAGGTCATGTACACGAGTAAAGTACTGTTTTCATTACAGTAACATTCGTTTGTTTTCATTACAGTAACATTCGTGTGTTTTCATAGCAGTAACATTCGTTATTTTCATTGCAGTAACATTCTTTGTTTTCATTATAGAAACATTCATTTATTTTCATTACAGTAACACTCGTGTGTTTTCATTACAGTAACATTCGTGTGTTTTCATTACAGTTACATTCGTGTGTTTTCATAGCAGTAACATTCGTTATTTTCATTGCAGTAACATTCGTTTGTTTTCATTATAGTAACATTCATTTATTTTCATTACAGTAACACTCGTGTGTTTTCATTACAGTAACATTCGTATGTTTTCATTACAGTAACATTCGTGTGTTTTCATTACAGTAACATTCGTTTCTCTGTTGCAACAGCAAAGCGTCAGATTAATTTGTTACGAGTACTTTGATGCTAACTTATGTCGTAATTAAAAAAAAAGTGTTTTTAATAAACTTCACAAAAGATACTTTTGCAATAAAGAGAGTATACTTGAATTGTAATTTTAGGGTTATTTAGCCAAAGGTAAAAAAGGAACCTTTCCAATTTAATTCCGCCATTTTTTCGTCGATTTTGCTAAAATTGTATAGTTTTAATGTCTTCATATATAAACCACGACACAGTTGCAAAAATTTGTTGTCGTGACAATTTATTTTTATGTATTTATTTAAGGTATTTACAACCTTCATAGGTTGTTTCATAACAATGATCTTTTAGAAGTTAGAATTTGAAAAAAAAAACAGTTAGATTTTCATGCTTTAAATTAATAGAATGAAAATTCTTTTTTTCCCACTCTCGCTTATGTTGTGTGACATTGAAAAGGAATTCAAAATGCATTTAAAGTCGTTAAATTTGTGTCTTTAAATATAACTTTCGAATTGTGAGTTTTAAGATCTTGTAAATAAAACCTTACAAATAAATTCGCCGATAATAACTTTGAACAAAACCTTTCAACAATATGTTATAGACATTTACAATTTTCAGTTGTCGATAGTAACAATCAATCTTACCTCTATGACCACGCACGTGAATTTTAATACAATATATATCACCACCAAAACACATACTTGTCTCATTGTTCGAAATGTGGAATAGATCATTTCTGTATACGTTTAAAAAATAAATCTCCAACAAGAACAATTATTACAAATGTCTAAGTAGTTATGCAGTATTCAATTGACCTAAGCTGTGTAATAGAAAATTTTACATAATTACGTTCGGAGGTACGGAATACGGACTTTTTTTTTTATTAATACATTCGTCGCACACGCATCCGCGTTCCACTATCGCCCGATTCGGACATAAACTAGCATTTCTTCTTCTTCTTAGATTCTCAGGCTGTCGACCCTCGTCCCCTACTCACCTGCAGGAACAACGAGAGCCTTTCGAACATCTGCGCGAACGAGGGTCTCGCAGCCGGCGTCGGGTTCCAGCACTCGCACATCAGACGGTAGATCTCCTGGGGGCAGCCTGCTGACAGAATGGACGGATGAATAAATGGTAAGAGGAACCTAATGATGAATCCTTATGTATGTATATTTAGAAATATTGAAAGATTGGTTATAGAGCTTAGGCCAATTGACGATTTTAGAACCATGTCCTCGTATACCTGCGACGTTTCTGACCTTCAAATTTCTAATATCACAGCGGACGTACGATAGACGATTGTTACATAAAGTGGATGTTTTAACAATGCAGCTTCGCCCGCTTCGGCATGGAATGAACTCCTACATCCTGTATATTAACTGATGACGCTGTGTCTGCCCATCGTGATCTCAAATCCTGTCCTACTCTCGTCTCAATCTTTAAACGTGCAATATTGAGAGTATAACGTTATTTGAAACCTAAAATTGTGACCTATAATACCTAAAATCATACCGTGAAATTCTAAAAATAAATTTTTCAATCAATTCTGAATTTGAGAGATTTTTGCATACAACTCGGCTTATAGGAAGTGTATGACAAGATGAAACACATCCTATTTTTAGAGTTAGATCTCTAACAACACACTTTTGATAACCGCATTCAATTCCGTGAAGAAGTAGACAGACAGCCAAATAAAAGTTCTAAAAATAATTGTTTCAGCTTCTTTTGCATTTACAAAGACCTCCCGTATGAGTTTTTCATAAATGTTTCCCAAATACAGACAAACATCGGTCAGTGACAGTTCTATTATATGTATAGATCGACTACTATGAGGCTTAAAACAAGCATTTAATTAGAAAAAGTCGAATCACATCTGGCCTTACCGTACGGTTTCTCCAGCCGGCCCCCACCGGACACCATCTCCATGACCTCGCGGTTGGCGCAGCCGGTGTAGGGCATCACCCCCAAAGAAAACACCTCCCACATCAGCACGCCGAACGACCTGAAGGACGACATAAACAAACATCTTTCGATCCAAAATATTCAAGGACAGTGAAATTTGTACAAGGATACATCTTTTGTATGCAGTGTGTGTAGATAGATGTTAAAGGCGGCCACACACGCGCGCGACTAGCAGCGCCAGGAGGAAAATTCTCTGTTCATTGCTCGCCAATCAGTTTAGATTTTTTAAGAGCTAGTAAGATAACACGCAATGAATCAGCAAAAGGCTAGCGTGTCGCGAGCCGCACGTATCTATGGTCGGCTGTTAAGCTGACTTCGACTACGCTACGTATGTACGCTTTCTCGCAGAAGCAAAAGGCTAGGAAAAAGGAATACTTTAAAAAAACAGACAAAAAAAAAACAATTGTGACGATAAATGAAAAGTATTAAATACGGACGGTGACAGTCGTTTTGCGGAAACTGAACTTGAAGGAACGTGTCACGATGGTAAGTGGACGATGTGCATGTGTGATGGACGGTATATTTTGAAGACTAACGATCGTTTTGGAAATATATCTGAGGTCTTAGAAATTGTATTGAAAAAGCTTCCGACCTAAGAATTCAATTACAGTTTCAACTGCGATTTTCTGTGGTGTTTATGAAGTCAAAAAACTCTTTATGAAGCCAAACGAAATTTAATGGAACTACTTTATTTTCACGGCTCCGTTTGGCATTTTGCAAAAATTATTCATTTGTTGTTGAAGAAATGTCTAAAATCTGTTTAGATCTGTAGGGACGACCGAAATACAAATGGCGACACCGTCATTCAATTTTAAGATTTCACATAAAGTTCATTAATAAATTACGTCATCTTGTTTCCATAGACAACACTTATGTGACGTCACTAAACGCTATATAGCGGTCGCTTAAAGGCGGCTATCTAGAGAAACCAGAGCAAAACATAAACAGAATTTGAATATTTTATTGCCTAAAGATAAAAGAGTGATGATATCATGGTATTGTAGCATTATTTTAATTTATTAAATTATTGTTTATAATTTATATGTCAATAATATAAATTTCTATATCTATTATACAAAAGTAAAGTTTTGAATGACAGTAATGTGTTTAATTGTCATTCTTCTTTTGATGTTCATATTATTTACGTATAGCGTATAGATACTAAATATTTCATTATTAAATATTCATATTAAATATTACAATATTCAGTTTTATTTAAAATTATCGTAAAAATTCATTTTATGAATTGATGATGATGGTACATTTATTAATATTTTATACGTCATGAGAAGTTCTTTATTGTTAATTATGATGATTGACTACGTTATATTCAAATACGTTGCTATGTAATTTTATATTAAACTAGCTTTTGCCCGCAGTTCCGCCCGCGTGGCCTACAATATTTAGACCATTTTAGAAGCGCTCGTGGTATTTATTCACATTTTTCCCACATGACCATTTTAAAAAGCCTCCCTAATGTATGAAAGGCAGTACTACTGAGAGGTCAAGCGGTAACTCTGGTTCTACCCAACCCAATTAGATGACACTACCAAACTGTAAGAACCTTATCAAAATTCGTTCAGCCGTTTTTGCGTGATACGGTAACAAACATACAGACAGGCAGACAAACAAAAATTCTAAAAACTGTTTTTGGGCTTCTGTTGCTCTGACAAATATCCCGCATATCAGTTCTTTTTCAATATCTATAATATACGGACATTGGCCTATTACAATTTTACTATATGTACAGATGATAGTAAAATTTACAACTTTAAATCAACTGCACGGTACGTACATGCATATGGTACGTACTTCCGGTCTTGTGTCAAATAAAAAAATGATTTCCTAATTCACTCATTTTGTTTTGTAAATTTTCGCGATGCTTTCCTTATGTGGATGTTTCATACTCGAGCTTCATTAGAAGGAGAATGACATCATCAAAGTTAACCAATTAACTAACCACAATCAAACTAACCACAGTCCGGCTCATTGAAACGCTTACCAAACGTCAGTCTTGATTGTGAATATGCCGTCGATGTAGGCTTCGGGCGGCATCCACTTTATCGGCAGCATCGCCTTGCCGCCCTTCTTGTAGTACTCGGACCTGTACACGTCCCTGGCCATGCCGAAGTCGGCGATTTTCACCACCCTGCCCGGGCCCCTTGAGGTCAACAGGCAGTTCCTCGCTGCTATGTCCCTGGAGAACGGCCGTGAATAAAAATCGGTATTGTCGTCTAGTCGATGGCTTCGACTGTAGAAACGTCTAGAATAACTCACTACTAGGTATAATAAATTGAAATAGTGCAGATTTTTGTATATTTTATATATTTACATTATAATCGGAAATTTTGGACAAATATTTTTTTTTTCAAATCATTTAACGCAAATTAAAATACCTAATCATAATTGAATGCATACAGTTTTTTTTTAATATTAAAATACCTGTGTATAAATCGTTTCACTTCCAGATATTTACATCCTTTACACACGTCCAAGGAGCAGAGCAAGAGGTCTTTCATGGTTAATGCGCTCGCCCTTTCCGGCTTAGGGCGACTTTCCCTGAGGAAATTCTTCAAATCACCACCAGCTAGGAGTTCCAGGACTATGAACCTGTAAATATATTTTCTATTCATACACGTCTTCTATTGAAAGCAAAGCCATGGTAAGTAGGAGAGCGATGGAAAAAAAAAAACTTTGTCCATACACATCTTACTAATAAAACCCCTGGGTAAATGTAACCACATTAGTGAACTAGTATTTGACGACATCCTTCTTTATTTGTTATTATTTTAATAAATAAAGCTCTTTAATTTTAGAATGTATGAAATACAATTATTATTTAACGAATCTAACAAAAAAAAAGAAAACAATACCTTAAATTGCCAGTTTCACAGATACCGTCTTACAAAATACCAACCACAATTTCAGTAGTATTATACACATAAAATTTAAAACTATGTAATACAACACTTTAATAATTGCTTCTAATCGCTTTTTTCATTATCACAACGAGTCCACTTTCATGTATGATCAACAAATAATAATAATTATCATGAAGAAACCCCAAGATATTTTATTTATGTATTCTGAATCAATGCGCAACTGGAATCAGAAATGACACATAAGATCATTCAGAATTAGGAACGGGTGTGGAAATAGAATCGAAACTGTAAACATAATCGAGACTGACACGAGCGCAAGCGGCTTGCGTGTGACACGCACGCACCATCTCGCTGTGTCCCCGCCTAGTTTTACTTCTTAATGGAATATCTAAATATCTCCCCCTGTTGTGTAAATAAAAAATCGTTAAATTTGTACCGGTCGTTGAAAACACGGCCCCAACACTTGACCGGTTTCTGGATATCAGAATTGTCTACAACAGGAATAAATATCACGCTAATAATTCAAGTGTATGTCACCTTGGATGCCTGTCGAAGCACACTCCTATCAGGTGGACTATGTTGGGGTGGTTGAACTTGGCCATGATCGCGGCTTCCATCAGGAAATCCGACTCGGCTTGTCCGGTAGACAGTTCTGGCAAGGTTTTGACCGCCACCGGCATCTCTATGGTATCGCCCGTTCTGTGCCTGTACAGGCCTTGGTACACTTCGCCGAAAGCGCCTTGGCCGAGTGCTCTGAGAAGGTGTAGATCAAAATTTGAAGATCTATTCTTCTAAAGAAGGCACAATGATCAAAAATGTATTACAAACAAAATTCTATGTCAGGAGAGACATGTACACAGGCTGATTGGTAAACAAAGATTGCCTTATTGCAAGCGTTTTAAACCAAAATAACCCTGTAAAGTCTTATGCTTTTTACAGTAAAAGAAATGTACATTGTACATGTAAAAAGGGATGAAAAATTTTGGATCGATCTTTCAGTAACAAGAAAATTATTTCGAACCAAAAAATAAATTGTTTCTTAAAAATATATATTAAAATATACACTGGAATTTTTGAAACAAGTTGAATAAAATAGAAATTACCGAATATTGATTTTAATTTTTCAACATTACAAAATCATCATTGCCTCCAGTGTGGTTAATTGATTTGATACCAAACCATCTTTATTTATTTTTTATTTAAGCTGGATAACTAAGAAGAAAATACAGTATTTAAAGTAATACAAATTGAAATATCATAATATTTTTTTTACATTTTCACCACCAATCTCCGTACCAAAAAAACACAAATATATAGACTTTTTACCATTAAAACCAGCCACGATACTAACTTGACGAGCTTCAGGCTCTCCCTGGACACTTGCGGCAGACCCCTCACGTCTATGCCCTGGGGTAGGAACCCCTCGGAGTCGTAGTGCGGGTTGAACGCTGACAGTGCGCTTTCATTGCCGCCCGGCGGATTCCTCAGCCTGTGCAACTGCAACTCCTGCTCCAGCAGCCTCTTTTTGCGTATCTCCTCCTCCTTTTTGCGCTGGTACGCGTTATCTGAAAAGGCGTCGTTATTTATACATTCTCGCTGCAAGACTCCCTCCCGTGACCTCCTTTTGAACTGACAAAAAATCAATTCTTAAATTAGTGTTCCATGTCCTCCTTTTAACGGTCGTTCGGACTAAAACTCGTCGAAAGAAAGAAATGGAACGCTAATTTTAATTTAATATTGACTTTTCGTTAAATGTCAGTTTAAATAGAGGTAGTGGAAGAGGCTGCTAGTATATTGACATCTGATAAGCTTTTCTGCAATACTAATTTCTTTTTAACTAATAAAATTAACTAAATAACTAAAGTAATGAAACTATTTTACAATAATGTTTAATAATAATCATCATATATATTATGACAATAAACAAAGGGCGTTTGCATCCTTTTTTAAAGGAAACCACACAATTTGTAATGATCAATTTTATATCATATTAAGGATAGTTGCTAGCATTATCAGTAAATAATTAATAAATAAATTATAGCTCTTTCGCCGACCGAGCAATTGAAAATTTTAGATATATAAAAACTGCCATTAAACGGCGAAACAAAATATTAATACTGTATGGTAGCGTTTCAACTCGTCTTTTATAATGCTCCCGCCACTATATCATCTGTCTAAAAAAATTTGCCATTTGCCTAAACCCGTCTCCGGATTATTAAACGTAACATAACCAAGAGAAGTAATAACCATTGAATAGTTGTAAAAAAAAATGTACAATATTCTGTTCGAATTATTAGCATGAGCCCGCTTAATAATATTTTTTTCTTGCATATTCGACAGGCAAACGCGCAGGTGAGCCGTCAGAGAGTAGATGGTCACCGCCGCCCATGGACACTCGCGACCCCAGCGGAGTCACCGGCGTGTTATCAACCTTGGGAGGTAATGGAAGGGGATCGGGCTGATGGAGGGAGGAGGGAATAGGGAGAGATCCACCGGAACTCTCACTCGCCGGACGAAATGTAAGATGCTATTTGAATTCCGTATTCTGTGAGTACGGCCATACCACAGGAAAAATAAATAATAAAAAGTGTAGAAAGTAAATATTATAACAGAAAATGTTCGTCGTGACTGTCACGAACAGTCAAACTTTAGCAATATCCATTTATAATACTCACATAGATACAGACAGATGCACAGGATGGCGAAGGCGAACACGAAGGCGACAATCGACAGCGCTATGATCAGAAACCAGGACACCTTCGGCCACTCGCTCTCCACTAAAAATTCATGAAAATATCGATGAATATTTTTCTTGTACTAGATTTGCTTGTAGAGATCTTAAGTGTTGCGTTTTTTTGAGAAATGAAACGTTTGGTTCGCCTTTATTAATCTACTGGCTGTGGCACGCGAATTCGTACGATTGGAATTTGATTTTCCAAAATTTTCGAAGTGGTTTCTAAAAATAATCTTACTGTATTTCACTTCATTTCATTGTACTTCATATATTTCCCGCATCGCCCACGATCAGTTCTATTTGCAAACATATTCGTTACCAAACTTTGCTATATGTAATATGTATAATTTTTAGAATCTGCGTAACGTTTCATTCCACAATATCGATTTCAGAACGAAGTGCTAACGTAAAAAAATAAATTATGGACGCCACCCCGAGAATAGTCAATAAAACAACAATTAGAAAAAATTAAAAACCCGACTACGGCGGTCAAAATTTTTAATGTTAGTTTACGAACAGAAAAAAGAATAAATTTATAAGATTAAGATCAGACGAGGAAAACTTATGTCCGGGGAGATAAACATATATATTCAAACAAAAAATCGCGGAAAACTACATTAAATCATGTTATATTGCGTAATATGTAATAATCTTTATATTAAATTAAAGAAAAGTTGGATGCGCCTGAGACCCGATTGCATATAAAATCTATAGAAATTGATTTCACAGCGTAGTGTATTGATGTTAAATTTTAACCATAATCGTTCATCATTAGTTATCCATCTTTGTATTTTCTTTGTCTACAAATGCTGAAGTTTATTTTAGCATTTTTCATTGAATACTTTACCGATTTTAAACAATAATAAACAAGACGGAGAAAGCATTGGATTCGGTTGAATTGAGTTATAAATAAAAGAGTTTGTTGTGTACAAAATTGTTATTAAAATATTGGGGCTATTAGATTAATTTGGCTCAATGCTTTAAAAACCAATACCTGTATGTCGTTAAATATATTAGGTAATTTTGTCCGGCAGTTTCTATTTCTTTCGAATTTTCAAGCAAACGACAATTGATGCGTAGGAGTTGAGTAACTCCCACGGGTAGAGTTTAGCTGTTAGCGCGTACCGAGGAAGTACATATCGCGTATTGCACGCCTCACAAGCGGAGCGTTGAGGTGGTGCTTGTATATCTATATTTATATACAAATGAAGATTGGCCTTGAGCCATATGTGAAAAGTTGAGATCAGCGCATGCGCCATTATAAATATCTCACGAAACGGCGCGAAATTTGAATTTGATAAATCTTATTTTGCGTTATCAAAAACTCTATTGAAATTTTTTTATTTTAGAAGTTAACGACAGCGGTGAGGAGTGCACTTTTGGATTTACCAAATTTAAGTGTATTCGCGTTTACAGCGCATCGTGTCGCACTTACGTATGCACTTGGTGCCGTCGAAGGAGTCCGTGCTCCACGCCTTGGGGCAGTAGCACGTCACGTCCGAACGGAATTCGTTCAGAGCGATGCAGCGGTAGTCGCAGCCGCAGTCCTTCGACAAAATTAGAGATTAATATTTTTATGTTGTTTATCTTTATATATATATAATGAAAATAGGTTGTCTTTGTTGGCCAATCACGTAAAAACTACTGAACGTATAGACATGGGACTGGGACCATTCGATGCGGGATGATTTGTAGATGGTTCTAGGCTACTCATTTTTAGAATTCCGTAAATCCTTCGCCATTTTATTTATAATAAAAATTACCCAGCGAAGCGGGCGGGTCAGCCAGTTCAATATATAATAAATGTTTTAAATATGTTGTAATTGCTAAATAGCTAATACGTGCAATGAGAGATAGATACAAGTGACTCTGCGAACTGATAAATTTTGAATAATATTTAAAATACAATACAGAGAAGTTTATTGTTATGGCGTATTATTTCATTTAGTTTATTATGGTTTTTCTGTTTTTTTCTCGATACCATTCAATATTTTGTTGAATATAACAGAAAAATATAACTGTTTTTTTTTCTGTTATAAAAAGACTGTTTTGTTGATAACCAAGTTATTAGTCATAACGCAACCAGATCGAATAGTTATATTCATAGTGATAATAGCATCATGCTGTATTCATGAAATGATATCATCATATACATACATATATATCTGGGTAATATGTTCCATAAAGATTTTATATAATATGTTAGACATATTTCTAAGTTTTTAAAAAATATAACCGGTATTATTTAAATGAATATCGAACTTAAGTTATTTGAAATCGTAATACAAAAGATTTATCAGCATCAACACAATTTATCTACGAAAAATAATTTATGAAGAAAAGTGGGAAGTGCTTTCGTTTCGACGACTTACTATTAAATATTTACTTTTTTTATATAATTTACTTGTATTGTATAATTTATTTTTATTGTATAATTTACTTTTATTCATAACCAATATATATATATATACATATATATATTAATTAAATAAATTGCCTCATAAATTATTACGCATTAGTTTCGTTTATGTAATTCTTAATCACTCAATACTTTAATTCAACTTATAGCGGTTACACAATACAATTTTATTATGCAATGCTTATTTAATTTCACATGCCCATTTTATATTTTTTAAATATTGAATGAATATATATAGATATACACATTTTAGCGTTACATAGTCTAGTACTTTATATACAAAAAAAAAACGAATTTTGAAAAACCCCACGTAGGCCAGTGACGTATTGCAATTAAGTAAAACATTCGAACGAAGCTCATAAACATTTCTCAAGGCAGTTGTGAAATCGCTAGTCGTTTTACCAAAACGACTATTGAATCCTTTTGTTTAATCAATATTTCGTCTTTTTGTTTTTTATCCTCTTCAAAATAAAACAAATAAACCGGCACGATACATTCTCGCGTGTCGGAGCGTCGATAAATGAGAAAAAAAAAACCAGTGTGATTTAGACCATGCGACTAAACTAAAACTTCTTTAACTCTATCTATATGTATGTATATATACATATATATGTATATACACGTATATATTTATATATATAATAATACATGTATACACATATGAGTATATTAATTTTCTACAAATATTTAAATTTATTATAAGTTTTCATTGATAAATTAATATTTTTGAATAGATTTTTTTAATTTTATACATTATTTTCATTATCAGATGCATCAGTAATTACTGTGGTTGATTGTAAGACCGAGAAAATAGACTTATGGTATGAGAATTAAGATACATATGTTTTCGAATGAAAATTAGAAAGATATCTAGAGAACTTTAAAATGAACTTACAATTTTGTTCACTTTAATCGTAGAATATTTAATGCATTTAACAAAATGTCAATTCATAAAACTGTTCAAGAACAAAATGAAATTACGAAATAATCAAGAAATCGCCGTTCCCGTTCGCCTCGCCCGGTCACACTTTTCGTAACGGTCTCGTCGCGCGTTCACCGGCCTACTCCGGCGAGTCAAGCGCGCGTAAAGAAGTATCACTTCAAAAAACCATCCCACTCACGTGTATCGCGGGTATTATGAGGACCTCGCCCGCGCCCATGTGAGGGGCGACGGTGACCTGCGTGAACTCCTTCACGGACCTGATCGAGTCCACGTAGGAGTAACCGCCTCCGCCGTGCTCGCCGAGGTTCGTGTTGCCGCCTAGCGAAAGAAGAAAAAAAGTTGTAATACAGGAATGAAGAGCACGTGACAAGATTTATGCGTCTGTATGTTCTTATCAAATTCGTGGTCTCAGTTTTCAAGCATTGGTGTATGGAACTTTTAGTGATGACGCCGAGGTAAACTGTCTAAAAATCTATCCATATGAAATTGGTGATGTTCAGGACCGATGGCTTAAAAAGTTTTCCGAGGTGCATATCGACCGGTTTAATTAGTATATAAGCTTATTCGCGAAAACATTCATGATGATATAGATAATAATGTGTATGTATGTTTAGTGGTGGTTATCGCAATTCACCGTATTATATCTCAATTTGACTAAACAGGACATACTTCATAAGTCTGTTTAGTATGAACTCAAGTTTTTTTCATATTTGACCATACTAAATCACGATAATTGTATAATAAACAAAGCGTGTTACTTTCCATAAATATAAATACGCTTTGACAGTAACAATCATCCCGTAATTTGATTCTTTTAACTGCTAATGCCATGCCATTATTTTACTTAGTAAAAAAAATGAATGCCATTGAATTATAATAGTAAAATAAATAATTTTAGTTTTTTTTTCCTTACGATGCGGTCCTAGCAATGGATAGACCGGACAAGGAAAACACTTCTTTTTCATATTAAATTTTCGCTACACTCACCAAGCCATCCGCCCCCGCCGCCTCCGCCCCTGCAGCCCCCGCCGCCGCCGCCGAAGCCCCCGTGCGCTATCCCCCAGCAGGCCATCCCGCCGAAACCGCCTTCCTCCAGGGAAGCCCCGCGGACCAGCTCGTGGCCCGGCGTCGTCGGCCCCGTGCGCGCTAGCCAACCGCCGCCGGCGCCTTTTGGAAGAGAACAAGTTATTTTTAGGGTTCCGTACCTCAAAAGGAACCCTTGTAGGATCATTTTAATATACGATGGAATCATGGAGATATGGCGATCTTTTAGCAACGTCCAAATATATCACCATACTTTTAGGTTTGACGATTTGAGTACAACCTGATTTAAATCGACTAGTTGATCGGTGCAGTTGGCAGTGACCATACTTCCTGCGCCGGAGGAGTGGATTCGATTCCCGCACAGGACAAACATTTATTTAATTAACAACTGATACTTTTTTAATCTGGGGTTTTATGTATTATGTGTATATATTTATAAATTTATGTAAATGTGTGCGTGTGCGTGCGTGCGAGCGAGCGAGCGTGTGTGTGTGTGTGTGTGTGTGTGTGTGTGTGTGTGTGTGTGTGTGTGTGTGTGTGTGTGTGTGTGTGTGTGTGTTTTCTATCAACTATCTGATATTCATAATACAGGCCTTGTTGCTTAGTTTGGGATCAGATGGTTGCTGTATATGCGCCGGAAGAAAAGCCTGTTATTTAAACTGTTATTTCAACAAGTGAAAAACATTTTTAGGCCTGCTAAAATAGTTCTGAATGTATCAATTCGTTGGACTTTTAATTATGAAATTGTTTCTTGCTACCTCTTAAGTCTTTTTCTACCTCTTTAAGTCTTCCTACAAAATTCTATTTCGATCTGTTAGACTAGGCACCCTCTAAATAGTATTCATTAGTGACAGTGACCATTGCTTAAAAGAAAAAAAGGAAAAAGACAAGAAAAGTAAAAACGAATACGTCAAGACACTCGCCTGAAGTCTGCCCCGGGTGGCCGTACATGTAGCCCGACTCGGGAGTGTCGTTGGTCCTGCCGCGCCCGTGCTGGGACTTGTCGTCGGTGAAGGTGCCGACGGTGAGCCCGCCCCCGCCGGCGGCCACCAGCAACGGGTGCGGATTGTTGTCCTTGTCCAGCTGAACGGATAGAACGGGAATCAGAAGGGAAAAAATTTCTTTGGAGTTCAACGCTATTTCTCCATCAGCGCCCCACGTTGGGCGCCAATCGCAACGAAAGCGATCGCTACCACCGAGCCTATATGCCGTGTACGTATTTCATTTTCTTCGCACTGACATATGTGTCTTTAGCTATTTATCGGTAGTGAGAAGATTAACGCCGCAACATTTCACATTTAACAATCTCGGAACATTTCATGCCAAATGCGATCGAATAGTCTTTACCTAAGAACCTATATAATACTTTGGATATGTGATACTACCCCATGGGAATGGAACCCCATGACAAATATCTAATGTTATGATAGAAATAAAAGAACCAAAGACACTTATAGAAACATTTACATATATTCTTGGCATAGAATTTTCTGCGGCATATGCAGTGAAAAGAATCCGGCGACTTACAGACGAAAGTATCGCGAGACTAGATTATTTCAGATTTTTTCATAGTTTCATCACCTATGGAATTTTGTTATGGGGTCATGCAGCCGATATTAACACAATTTACGTGCTGCATAAGCGAGCTATTCGCGCTGTTTATGATCTGAGACCAATGACATCTCTCAGAGAAAAAATTATGGAAATTAATATCCTAACTTTAGCATCACAATGCATAAACGAAAACCTGGTATATGTCAAGAGAACTATAGAATCGTTCCAAAAAAGGACACTCTGGCTGCTCATAAGACCCGTCTAAGTAAAGTTAATAAATCGCTTAAGGGGATGTGTGTGCGCCTTTATAATAAGATCCCAGCGGAAATTCTAAATTTGCCATTTGCTGAGTTTAAACGTTTCGTTAAAAGAAAGTTACATAGAAAGGGCTATTATACGGGGTCGGAATATCTGAAGGAAAAAAGCATCTGGGATTGAGCTGCTCGGTTATCAGGTTATTTCACATTATTTTTAAATACCGACTAAATTATTAATTACTAAATCTTTTGTATCGATGAGTAAAAAGAGCAAGCCTTGAGTTTCTTGCCCATTCTTCTGTAGGTAAATCAGCACTTGGAATGAGCGGTAATGTCGAAAAGAATTTATTAACGACGTATTTCAAGTGTAATTTCATTACCTACTAAATAAAGATATTTTTGATTTTGATTTTAGACAATTCATACCGAATGGGAATTATCATCGCAATCGAAATCGAAAAGCGATTTAGAATAAGACTTATATAAAAGAACCTTCCTGTATTCATATACGCGAATATCCGATGACGCGTATTGCAGGAGCGTTTTCGACAGCCTTCGTATTAGATGCTCACCAAAAAGACATAGGTGGCGCCACCGCCGCCGCCTCCGCCGTCCTGTATTTCCGTGTTCCGGACTTCCTGCGTTTTGCTCGTGTACGTCTGTATTTTGTCGGTGATCTGCTTCTTGGAGCACTCCTGGGTCTCTTGTGCCGACAACGTCTGTAAGTGTTGCGTTTAATATTAAATTTCATATTACCAAATGTGAATTATATATATGTATATCAAACAAATACAGAATAATATATGCTTCATGCAGCCCCGGATCTAGGGGGGAGCAAACCAAGGCACCCACCCCAGCCGGTAGTTTCATAAGGAGCCAAAATCATAACATAATATCGTTAAAAAAAAAACTTGCTTCGCAAAGGGCCTAGTATCTAACTCACGCTGTTATCAATCATTCATTTGATTTAAAATCGTCCAGTTGGTTTTTGAACACGTCTTAGGGTTAAATGCGCTGCGAGCAGCTTCAGGTCAGCATATTGTTGGCAACATCATAGTGGGATTTTTAATTTCACAAATTCATTAATTTTATAAATAATTAAAGATTATTTATACATTACCTTGCAAAAGATGTATGATTTTTTTTTCTAGAAAAATAAATATAATATTTTTGGAAAAAAAATAAAGCATTATCTATATAATTATGAAAAATGGTAGTTATATAGCATTGGTACTGCGCCTATTAACTTTGAAAAGGCCAAAAATCAAAAATGACTGGTCAAAAGAGTGTATATAGGAAACACATCATAACATGAGTTGTTATGATATGTTTCCTTTATTCAATTTTATGAAAAAGTTATTAGGAGTGCAAATTTATTAAAGTCTTCTTACAATTCTGATAATAAAAAATGCCAGTTTGTGAGTTTTTTTTTAACAATTTATCTCAAACACTGTAGACAGGGGGTGCCACTATCAAGTGACTGCCCCGGTTGGAAAAAATCGTAGATCCTAAGCTGACTTCATGAATAAAAATGCAAATCGAACCAAATCACATTGTTGTAAATGTAATTTTTTTGAAAATATTGCGTGAGGAAAGACGGTGAAAAAATATGTATGTTTTCATATAAGTCACACTTATATAAAAGGGGTGATATGTTGTAATAAAAATAAATCACTCTACATTACCAATTTTCCTAATTACCTTATATTTTTTAACTGAGTCCTTTAATTTGCAGTCCAATGTATTTATTTAATTTAAATATGATATCCTAGAGTATTCTATATGTATTGAGAGGATGTGTTTAGATTTTGTAATATTTGTTACTTCATTTGTTACTTTATTTTTAAGGTAACCTTTGGGGTTACAAATAAAAGTTTTCTAAATTGCAACTTTTAGTAATTTGTGTTAAAGGACGATTTCAAAAATGCGCAATATTTATTTTGCTACAATTTTCACTTAACTAAAACTATGAGATATTATAGAAAATTTATAATTATGGCAAATTTTGTATACATAGGTCACTATATGAATATTTCATGATAAAATATATAATATTTTCTACATACATTTCTTTATTCTCTACATTTTTCCTTACGCTTAATTGATTTTTCTATAACCTTGAAAAGTAATTAACGATCTCTATGTCGTGAAGAAAAAGCATTTCATATAATAAGATTGTAATATAATTTTTCGAATTAGTTACCGTAAAAATTATAATAATTATTTGACTTACAAAATTGAATGGTCGTTATTAAAGAAAATTTAAAAACAAATTGCAAATAAACGTAGAATGAAGTAAACGACCGAAAGGGTTACATTTTTTTTTTAATTGTAAAGTTTCTCTTTGAGACGATTATTAGAAGGTAATTTTCTGAACGGCACAAAGAAAATAGTATAAAAATAAAACAATAGTGCTACTATTAATAAATAACAGACTAGAAGTCCGTCTGTTTATATCGAAAATATGCGTGTGGTTTTTTTATAGAATCTCTGTCGATCGAACCAGTTTCAAAATCTTCATTTATGATTTTCTTGTAAATAAAGATTACATGTCGTATGGTCTGTATTATACTACAATGCGGCGTTGTTACTAAATAGATAAATCAGTAAATCACTGCACTTTATTGGAATCACTGCCGGATCAGCAATCGAGAAACATGAATAATGAATGGAGTTTCATTTTTCGCCATTTATCTACACGGGAGTAGGGCTGGAATCGTGATGAGAACCGGAAACAAGACCGGAACCGAAGACGAGTTCAGAATCAGGATCGAAATTGGCGATGAGACCGCGATAGAGCAGGAAGCGAGAGTCGAATCAGGACTACACAGGTCCAAATTTGAGATCAGAACGAGAAATAAAACTGGGACTATCATCCAGTTTAGGATGCTATATGTACGATAAAGGTATAGAAATTTTATCCCGCTTCCGCCCGGGCAAAGCCGCGAATATGAATTACTAGAATAGAAAATTACCTTTTTACAGGCGTTCATTCCCTGCTGGCCGACCAGCATGTATATGACCTCGCTCTTGTGCAGCTCGAACAGCGCCCGCGTCTGGGCGCCGTACGTGACGCCGGCCCACGCCGAACCCAGGCCTCCGGACGCGCCCATGGCTATTATGCTGTGGTAATTGGAAGCTTTTTTACACGGTTGTTATTCAACTTTGTTACTAAATCACTAACCTTTGCATGTGTCTGTATGTTCCTTATGGTTTAGTCTGTCTGTCATTGTCCCATCGTATATCCACACAATACTAAAGTAAGATAAACCAGATTTTCTTGAGCCACGTAACATGTGGTATAATCATTGCTTGCTGTAGTGTGCTCAAATCTAGCGCCGGCCAGTGATCAATAAATTACGTGAAACTTTCTTCATAGTATACTCTCCATAAAAATCTATTTGAGTCGATAAGCACACTTTTTTATATGGCCTGCATTGAAAATACAAGCTCTATTGACTCATCACAGCCGATCAAAACGAGACAATTTCGGAGTAACGCGACTGCTGGCGGAGTTAAAACATCTGCTTTGTTCCTTTTGGCATAAAGTGATCGCTTTCCGGCCGCTTGTTGAAATCAGAATAGCTTGTGTTTATTTTAAACCACTAACAATTAGCTAATCTGAAATATATTTTCATGATTGTAGTGAATGATGAAAATAAAAAATTAAAATGTTACGACTCGCAGATTCGGAACAGGTTATATGAAACATATAATGTGTGATGATACACGACTTCAGACTTCAGATGGAGCCAGCCCTCGCTTCGCTCTGGCAGGCTATATCGTCCACGTCTGAAACTGTCTCGTTTCATTCCTTGCCATATAAAGATACTATCGGAAAAACAAACCGGCCGGATGCGAGTCAGATTCGCGCACCGAAGGTTCCGTACTACTACGATTTATATGTGTTAAATACTCAAAAGAAATTGTTTTCGTTCATTCATTTACGGATTCCGAGCACGAGCCCTACTTGCAATTGGCGGATTTTTATTTATTATTTTCCTTAAGTTTGCGCTATGATCTAGCAAAGTATGATCTCGAAAAAAAGGAAAATAAAAACACATACGCACTAAGTATGCGCTCGTGTACTTAGTGAGCGTCAGTTTGTACTGGACATTGTAACGAACCAAAACTAAGCAAGCTGTAGACTTGTTATAGATTACCCTGTAATTTATAAGTAAAGAACTTTTTTTTTTCATCATTTTATGCTCAGTAGTCTCTGAATGATCAATTTTCTCGTATTTTCTAAAATAATTTTAAAATCTTGTACTCTAAAATTATAAAAAAAAAAACAAATATTTGTTACCCTCGCGATAAGAGTTTCCATTTGATATGTCGAAAAGCTTTTTTCTCGATTTTCTAATTTACCCCCCAAAAGCGACCCTTATAATTATTTAAAACTAATTTGTTAGTGTTACACATACGTGTTTGGATCACAGACATATATGTTGTAGCGAATGTCAAGTTGATCGGTCCAGCACACCACCACAAACAATTGGCTGTGACAGACGGACAGACAGACAAACACACGAGTGATCTAAAACCGTCAAAACAAATGTAAATGAATTGTTAAGAACTTCAGAGATAGTTATTAAATTAGAAATGTTTCTCGAAATAGCTAAGAAAGTGATAAAAATATTGTTTTTACAAATGAATTATTATTTTAATTTAGGACTAGGTATATCGTCAATCAGTCGGGAACCAAGAGTAAAGGTAAGTAAGCGAATGTCGGAGCTGGAAGTGTGCGTGCGCATATGTTGTATAAAAGTAACGAACACGTCGTTAGCAATATTTTATATGCGCTAATCAAAATAAGAATATTAAAAATCCACTCTATTCTTTATAACTTCACCAGAGCAGATTTCTCGTGAGAACTATCAGTTTATTTTTTTATTCAGTTCGTAGATTTCAACATGACATAATGAACTTGGCCTTCGACAAAAGTGCTTCTGCCTAAAATATTTAAAAACTTATTTACAACTAAATTTGTAACAATGGCGTCTACTAATTGTAGATTTTAACAGATCAGGGATAAAATTATCCTTTTTATGTCAACGTGCAAAAAATTTACTGAAACGCAAATAATTTATTGTATTGTACTCAATTATCCGTTTTCTTTGTCAAAACTGTATCAATTAATTTTCTATTTAATTTCCCATCTTTTTCAAACGTCCTTACACTAAATCTTTAAAAGTTATACGCAAAAGTACAGTAAAATAATTTATAAAATGGCAAGATCTTTCAAAATTAATAAACGACAGACTTATATAATGTTGTGTTTTTTTTAAAATTTGGTAAATTTAAATGTGCATGCCTCAAGCGCTCGTGCCATACGTATGTTATTTAAATTAGAGCTTTATGATAACATATGAGCTTTTCACCAAAAAACCCCTTTTTATTTTTGATTTTCAAATAGTTTTATAGTAAACTTGAACCGAAAAAAGGATAGGTATTTTTTTCATATTTATTAGACGTCATCATGTAAAGTTATATGTGTAGTTTAATGCATGTTTTTTTTTCACTTTTAACGAGAATGTTTTATATTACTACCGCCATCTGTTGGCAATTAAAAAAAATAAACAACTTCACGCTCATTTTATTTTTGTAATTGCCAACAGATGGCGGTAATAATACAAAACACTTATTTCAATCTCTATTTTAGATATCTAAGCGAAATGGCGGATCAAAACATGAATAACTGCCAATTAAAAAATTCAATTACACCTAATCGGTACTATATAGAGCTGTGATTTTACAGTGATAGAATACAGTTATTCCCAATCGATTTGTAATGAGATTGAAAAAGAAATTAAGTTTAAAAATTAAATAGTTTTTTTAGTTATCGTGGTCACAACCGGTGTAGACGGGATTTTCAAGCGACAGTAGAAGCTTACCGACGCTCGCGCTTAAGGCATGCAATAATACAGACCGATATAGTTCAATGGTCTGCCGGTATAAAAGGTATAAATAAACAGAAACGGAGCACACGCGCGATACCGACCGCTACATTCGAGTTGCCATAATTCAAAAAGCTCAGTAAATGAGATTAAATGAAATGTATGTTTTAATTGAAACCTTTTTGGCACAATATCGAACATTACACCGGATATATTTTCTAGCAAAAGGAGAAGTAAACGCAATAACATATGTCAATCACATACTTAATAGAGATTTGTTGCAGCACCATTGAGCTCAATTAAAAGATTTACTGAGAACTAACTACAAAATTAATTCGTATTGTATTATGCATGGGCGCCGGTACAATTATTTTCATGGGGGGTGGAGATGCGAGTGCACATTCGCGCCCCCACCCACGTCCACGTCCGTCAATTCGAGAGGGATACTCACGTGTAATATCCTTCCTCGGGCACTTCCCACATCTGTATGCCCTGATAGGGCGGCGTCTGCTTCACCTGAACCCTTATCGGCGTGTTCTTGTAGGCCGCGTCGCACATGGTCTGATTCGGACCGAATCTCCCTATGGCGCCGCAAGTAGTGAAACGATAGTCTACAACAATCACGGAGAATACTATGTGAGAATACCTGGCTTTGGATGCGGTAATCATTGTCGTAAACGCTTTGGAAATTACTTTAGGGAAATTTAGGTGTAAAAAAACCATTGATATTTAATACAAGGATAGTATCCAAATAAATATTTTTTGACAGAATTGGTAAAAAACTCTTCTTGTACGCTTATATAACTTATGTAAACTTTAAAAGATAAACTTAACTAATGCACTACATTGTTGTAGAATTCATAGAAGTGTCAGAGTATTAGAAGTTGAAAAGTTCCCTTTCGCATTCTGACGATGTAAATAAATAAAAAGAAAAACAACTGGGAGCAGCTTTTGCCTCTTTAATTTCTACAGAGGTCGTTACATTTTTTGTTATAATACGACCCACAAACGAATACAACTCATTTGTTGGCGGCCCAACCCAGTTTTCGCGATCGCAAATCCAAAATTAACCTAATTTCTACTCGGTAACCATTTACAAATGAGTTATTATAAGTTTTTACTTACAAGTTCTACTCGGTAACGATTTGCCAATAAGCCATTGCGAGTCTTTACTTACAAATTTTGTCCGAGAACGCTTTGTGCGGCGTTGTCTTCTCGTCGAAATCTGGATCGTAGTAATTATAGTTCCCCAGTTCCGCGGGATCTATATTCAGACCGAAGCATTCGGGCGCCATAGAGAAATCGTCAATGGCCGAATCGGAATATATGCGCATGCCCATGCGCGTTTTGAACTGAAGGAAGTACCTGCAAAAAGAAAAACATGTCATTAACAAAATATAACGTGTGACGTGATTTTATAAAATTAACCGATGGAGGATTGTCAAGCAAAGTTTGAGGGGTGAAAGCAAATCAGATCGAAATAAACGTATGAGCCATCAATAATCTTCGCTGATTGAATCTACCGACTGTCATTACACCGTCAGTTTCTAGTGTATTACGTTGTTAACGTCGTTTCAAAAACATATTTACGTATACGTAGATCGCCGCCATACATTCCTTTCGTCCAATTTCTACTATTTTTTTAAATGATTTAATATAAATTATACACAGTTAGATATAAGTCGCGAGATTACCTTCTGGTTATATTTGGTAGAAATATCGAAGCTCTATACCATTTTTCGCCTTTGTCTTTGGTAGAAAACCATAGAGAAGTCATAATGTTACCGCGTGTCGTTATTTCCATTACTTCGACGCTCAGAGATCCATAATTTCTGCCATTTTGCTGATAGTAAAATCTTATCTGTAACATATCCAGAGTATTAGTTTTCTTTTGAAAAAAAAAAATAACGAACAGTAATTTTTAAAAGGAAAAAATTGAGAATGAAAGTTGTCACATGTTTAGAAAAGCACAAAAAAATATTTAGAATTAAACTGTAAACTCATCAAATCCGTCGTAAAATTATTATAGTTTTGGATCCGATAAAACTTAATTAACAATATGTACAGACAAGAAAACAAGACATTTATATTTCTATCCATGGTCTATCAAAACCAAATGACATCTTCAAATGCTAACGGTAACTCACCATACAACAGTTGTAATACTTGGAGGTGATGTTGCCATGAACCTTGGGCGGAGGATTGAAGACGACCGTCTTCATGGTGGCGATGCTGGCAAAATCCGCCTTCTCCTGATTGGGCCCGGTGACGTTCATGTTTACGTAATAATAGTAGCCGACGCACTTGTTCAACGTTTTCGAGTTCATGTGCGCAGGCGCCAAAGGGGGCGCCATCTTGGTCTGCGGCGGTTCGTAGGGCCCGCACGTGTGGTCGTAGTTGGGGCCGGTCTTGGCGGTGGGTGTGGGGCCGAAGTGTCTTGTCCATCTCAAGATGGGCCTTTGAGAAAGTATGATGTTATAAATACGATCGGTTGGTATAACTCATAAGAGTGAATATAGTGAAACTCATCTATAGAATTATAGAAAATCATTCCAAAAAACTGAACCACATTCATAATATTAACACTAGACATAAGAACGACCTTGCTGCTCATAAAACTAGACTCAGCAAAGTTAGCAAATCGTTTAAGGGGCAATGTGCACGCTTTTATTATAAAGTTCCATTTGAAATTGAAAATTTTCCATTTCATAAATTTAAAATTTTCAATAAAAAAAAGCTTATGTGGTAAGGGCTATTATGCCGTATCTGAATATATTAACGAAAAAAACCTATGGCACTGAACTGCTCGACTGTCAGGCGGTTTCGTGTAATTTTCAAATATCGTGCTACTTTTATTGACTATCTATCATGTATCTTTGAGCGAAGCTGAAAAATGAATCGACCATCGGAATGGGTATTAATGTTAATACCAAAAGAGTGCCATATTGACGTATGTCAAATGTAATTCTATTATCTACGAAATAGAGATATTATTGGCATGATTGGATTTGATATAAACACCCCTTTCAAAATATTACGTACGTATTCTTGTAGATCTGTACTTTCGACTGTACTTTTTCAAACGACGTGCTTTCTAAAATGGAAAACTTCCCTTAAGATTTTCAACCTGTATGTATCGTTGTATACATGATATCAATAACATGTGCTTCCCTTGTAACACATACGAGCGATACAAGAGTAACATTAAACTGTTTTCGACGTCAAACTTATTTAATGTCATTCATTACTGGGTACCGTATTATTTAAAAAAAAATCGGATGTTAAATTTTTTAAATTTACTACGCACCATCCTCAAAATGTTAAGTTCAAAAGTAAACATTTCAACAAATTTACCTTAATTTCAATAATTTTCTGTAGGAAAGTTCTTGTTTTATATTATTATAGCTTGTCTGAGGAAGTTGACAATAATCTGATTTTTAATTCAGCGTTATTGGGATACTAACAAAATTAATCGAATAAGGTAGCATAGAAGCTTATTCAATCTGTACAAAATCTGTAGAAGAGCTTTTGTACAGATTTATATAAATATATAAGAATTCATAGCATCAAATCGAATAAAAATCGAATGACTTTTATCAAACAGCAATAGTCTGTTTGGCAGCGTATTTAAAACCTGCTTTGTTACTGTTATAGGTTGTTCCAAAAAAAAATCGTAGCACAGAACTGTGTATTTATCTTTTACTATTCCTATGTTACAATCTTTATAATCACAGAGCGAAAACGTTGGTGAAATGTAAGCAATCATTTGCAATAACAAGTACAGACAAAATCAATTATATCTTATTTCTTCGACGATGTTGCAATAGTAAAAAATACGGAAGGTAGATATTAAAACAACTGGGTTGTGTGATATTATCACTTTCATCCGATTCGTGATATCCTAAATTAAAAGTGATAATGTACATTGACATAGCGACAGAGCATAAATAAACGAACGCGTATTGAACTTGGTATATATATACACTTGTTTTCGCCCGCGACTCCGCCCGCTTGGATTACGAATCGATTCGTTCATCTGTTACATCGTCCGATCAGGCTGTGAACCGTGAGCCCGATTTTGTCCCTCTTCGGATTTCAATATTGGCTCCCGCTTTCGGTTTTAATTCTGGTTCCGTGAAATATACATATAATTCGTTCGCGGCTTCATCCGTGTGGATATACAAACAATTGTTTCATACTTTAACATCAATCGATAACGTTTTATGAACCATTACCCTTATTTTGCCCCCGTGCTCGATTCAATTCCAGAAGAGCTAGTATTCTTTCATTGAAAACACACGTAATGCCGTTATTTTTTTTAATGAAACGATCTTGCTCACACTTTTGACACTGATCCTCGTCCTGCTATGGTTTACGATTCCAAACTGATGTTGAAATTGAACTTGTCTTGAACATCGTCCAACCAGACAATTCAACCAATCGGGAAGAAAGGAATTCCCGAAGAAATTAATGTGAAACCGCGACAAAAAGTCAGTATCCTAATAATTCACAGCCCATATGTTATTTATATATTAGTAGGATAATTATAATAAGTGAATAATTAATATATTAAAATATTTTAAGTTTATTTAGTTATTTACCAGAACTTTTCTTTCTGAAGTTCAGGCATTTTTTAAACGATATAAAAAAAGGAGGTTTTCAATTCGGCAGCATTTTTTTTTTTATGTTTGTGCGCTCAGAACC